>JAFELO010000315.1:128573-139831 GCA_017140195.1 Eumaeus atala
GGGGTGACGAGGCCGGCCTCCTCAGATAAGCCAATATATATAAAATCTCTATAGTAGTTAGGCATAGGACCGACCGCGTAATATGCTCTCCGAGGTACGGGGATGGTAACACGGCAAACTTCCCGTTGACTGTTATTAGAAATTGTCACGGAATGTACAGGAACGGATGGTTTCAGAATAAAATATGAACTACCATTTTTCTTGTTACTTATGTTAGTTTTTTTAGACTTAGGAGACTTCCAAGAGTAGTGGGAAAAAATCAGGTACCTACTCTAGTAAGTCCAAAGTCGAAGTAAATACAGTACCTTAAGACCTTAAGATACACTATCGAAACCATTGCCTAATAATAATTATATCAAAGTTCATAGACACCTGGTTTATGGGCGTCAGCTGTCAAAGAGCAAACTAGCGACTGCTAGTTTGCTCTTTGACATTATAACCCCCTTATTATAACAAGGCATATGCTTGAATCAGATATCAGTATAGGGGAAAAAGTAGGCCATAAATAGATACATATACCTATTTATTGCCTATTACGCCTGTATATTGTAAGTAACAGAAAGAGCATGGGTTAAAAGAGGGCAACATAGCAATTAACAGTGCGGATTTTAGTGGACGTCGTTTTATAACAAATAGCTCCGTGTATTCTTTTTCCGCTATTGCTATAAAAGAAATATGATATTCTAAAAACAGGCTTCAGCCAGCCCGCTCGCAGTTGTTATTTAAGTGCTAACTGCTAATTCTGGGTACAATTTTTTTTTAAACTCAGTTATCTATATATACATATTATAAAACAAAGTCTCCAAAAGCTATGTATCTGTATGTGATTGATGTTCTCGAAATCTACTGAAGAGATCTTCATTCACCCACGAAGCTATTCCCAAGGAAGGTTTTAGTGTGAAATTTACTATGGTAATAATCTTTCATCAGACTAATTTTGTTCCGAGTTAGTGTTATTTTTATTTTATTACCTTTCTAAATAGACATTATCATTATAACATATACACGGTCGATTCTTTTAATATCACTCTATTGCAATAAAAACATTTTTCATCATTTAGGAGAGCACGACCAGTCGAAACCTTACGGTAACTACCGACGCCCACAAAAACCCGCACAAGCAAATGCAAGCGGAGACCTACAAGCAGCACGAAAAGCGAAACTGTACCTATCATTTTAGTGACCGTCCTGATTCGACTGTATTATGTAGCTGGGACGCCACCTCTTGTATAATGTTATTATCACTTTGCAAAGCTCTCAATAAATCACAAAAACTGAATTTCTTTTACAAATTAATATACAATTAATTTGTAAAAGAAATTCATTACAACAAATATAACATTGACATAGGTATTTAACTGTACTGAACATGAATATTAAATTGTATTCTAATTGAAGCAACACAAAATACCGGACGGCAATAGCGCCATGTGCAAATATTTATAGCAATGAAGTTGGTCATAATTGCGGATTTTTTTTTCGCAACAACTTCACTGTTCGGACAGTCAGCTGTCAACGCACTAGAGTACTCGGTAATCAGACGAACTATACACAAATACTACACTACATGTATCAGTTATTGTTTGATATTGTGACTTCATTATTCTTTGCGATGTATGATGGAAGGAAGTATACAAGAATATGGTGCGAATTCTGTTCTAGTTAGTGGTAATACAGAGGCTGTTACACCAAATGTGCAGAATATAAATGTGAACAAATCGACGAAAGTACACATTGGACCAGAATTTGTTTCCGTGACTCAAAATGTCAATAACATTGAGGTCGTTAAAGGTAAAATATTTTTTATATTGTTACTTGGTGACTCGATAGCATAGTGATATATTAATCCTATGCCCGAAAGACTGTCTTCATATTATTTTCATCAGATATTTATCCTCATTCAAAACATAAAAGAAAGTGTGTGTGAGCTCCGACACGCGAACGGGGGAACGAACACGATTGTTTTTGAAGTGCAAGGTATACAAAAGAAAGAAAGCGACGTAAGCGCTGTAAAGCGTTACGCTTAGCATCCATGTTTACGCGATTCTATTCCTTTTTTCCTTACTATGGGCCTTCAATATCTTCCTTATCTATACTCATGGAGCAAACTCGAAAAATATTAGCTTTATCATCCCTCCGTTCACTAGGTAGGTCGTAACCAAAAATGAGGATTATTTTTTAGAATTAATTTGGTTATAATTTTATCTTTGTATACGCACCGTGTGAATTTGTGATAACGTCTTGCAATTATTTTTATTCCTTGCTCCTCTATAAATTCCCGCGGAAATTAAAAATAAAAGTTATTGTCACAATATTTATACATAGCAACATCATTCAAGTAATAAGCGTCGTACGTGGGATGAATGCAGTTTCAAGGATCGTCGGCGTATCCATTAACCAACTTCCCCCTCCCCGTGTGCTGACCTATGAACTATACAAGTTTGTTCTGTATTTACGGTTGCAGGGATAAGAGGCGATAGCATGTGTTTATGTACAAAATATCATAGTTACCATATTTATTTATAGTTAGCGTTTATTTTACATTGTTGCCCTGCGACCAGGGATGCCTATCTTTACAAAAGTTGTTTTTTTTTACAAAAGTGGAGATTCTTCTTTTCTATAATAACGTAACTTTACATTCCGTCACGACAACACATGGATATTTCGCGTAATATGGTAAACATTCAATGATTTACAAAAATATAAAAATTATAATTTTTAATTTCCGCTTCGTGAACATTACTACACGTTACGTGAGAACAAAATCAACATCTGACAAGACAACGATTTACTTTTATATATTTTCACACCTTTGGTTGCATTATCGATGTTTTCATAATGTTCAAAACGTTTTAAAAAATGTTGTATGACCTGTGTTCATCACAAAGAATGTAAGATGCTAATTGTAAAAGAATTTTTCATATCAGTCCAATAGCTTCCGAGCCTATTGAATACGTACAAACGATCAAATGTTTCCCCTTTGTAATATTAGTATGCACCAATCTCAGCATTGTTATTATATGAATTAAGTATATATAAGGGTGGATTGAAAAGTGCTCGGCCTAACCAAGATAATAAATAAACACTTAATAAATCAGTTATATTTTTATTCTTCTACATAACCACCATCAAGTTGGATGCACTTTTTCCATCTCCCATTTAAAGCATTTAGACCGTTGAAAAGAAGTGATTCTTCCTTAGAGTCAAAATATCTACTACTGGTTTGACCTCGTCGTTTGTCGAAAATCATTGACCTCCGAAGTGCCTCTTTAGGTTAGGGAACAGAAAGAAGTCTGATGGTGCCAGATCAGGTGAATAAGATGGATGCGGTAATAGTTCAAAGCCACAATTGTGAATTTCAGAAATTGATTGCACAGACGTGTGAACACGGGTGTTATTATGATGAAACAGGACTTTTGTTCTGAGCGTTCCTGGGCGCTTTCATCATAATCACACCCTTTGAGTCCAGAATACTGAAGCCATTACCTTATTTGCAGACAAAATCGCCTTATCCATTTTAGGGGGTGGTGAACCAGGTCTTCGCCATTGTTTCGATTGTTGTTTTGTTTCTGGCGTACAGTAATGAACCCATGTCTCGTCCATTGATACATACCGATTCGAAAAATCATCTGCACCGGCTTCAAATAACTCCAAAACAGTCACGTGAAATAGTCAATCGCGTCTTTTTTTGTTCAACTGAATCAGTCGCAGAACACACCTCGCAGACACCGTGTGGCAACCCGTTGACTATGATGTTTTGAGTTCGCTCCGAATAAGAGATGCCTATAATCTCGGCTAGCTATCTAATTTTTAATCTACGGTGTCCCATAATTAAACCAAGTATTTTTTTGAATATTTTCCTCAGTAGTGGACGTCGAAGGCCTTCCAGATCGGGATTCATATTTCTCACACTCTCCACTACGCTTGAATTCCGCTATCCATTTTTGACGGACGAATAAGACAGGGCAGAATCTCACTATAATATCATAGATGTCATTCGGTAGTAGCTTCTTCTTGTGAAGGTGCTTAATGGCAGCACGCTGTTCGATTTGCTCCATTAGCAGAAGCTATGTTCGATTGGTTTGTTAAAAACATAATAAAATCACAACTAATTATCGCACACGTTTCTAACTTCACACAATAAACTAATCTGTACTGAATTAAATGAAGTGTGTAGATTTGATTTTTAGAATTAAAAGAATCTGTGTTAAGCCGGATATTTTTCAATCCACCTAGTATTAGATACATTTTAATGCACTACTAACATATTTATTATGTTGAGTAACTGCCATGTCGTAGCGGTTCGATACCTATAACTCTGTTGTTCCAAAGGGGTTGTAGCCAATCGTACGGGGTTCAAAGAATGAATAGAAGTTGTTCGATAGTCAAGATGCAGCTATTGCCAGCGCTGTCATAATAACAAGATGCTAGAAGAATACCTTTTTTTATGACTGTCAAGCATTGAGAAGTCTCAAATCATCGTATGTGGACCACAAGAATTTAGCTCGGAATCATATACTCAAGGACTGGAATAAGATATTGCTCTCTGATGACGCCAGAATATCACTTTACGGTGAAGACCGACGTCTGTGAATGCAATGGAGCCTTATGCTTGTGCTATGTTTAACCCAGTTACGATGTCTGTAGTTCTGGCGACGATAACGTCAAATCGTCATTCTTGTACAGTGCGCTAACGTACTGGCGCAACTGGGTGAGCGCGGGGAACTGAAGAGGATCAGTTAACCTCATATTTAGTGCAACAAAATGTGACCGTGTAGTATGAATCAGTAGTCAGGAAAAGGCTAACTAATTTGTCTTCCGTGAAATGAATGTTACGTTCCACCTGTGCACACAGCCCGCAGCTCGTGGTAATTTGCCGGCTTCCAGCCATACTGTGACGTAACCGCCCCTATGCTAACAATAAAGAGGTAAGTATTCCGCCGCGCCTACCAAGTAACGGTGACAATTCTCGTTATTGCTCCAGGTGGGTTCCTGGGCCTGCGGCTGGTGTCCACTAAGCACCCGGGGCGGCTCAGCTGCAGCGTGGCCGTGTTCATCTGCTGGTCGCTCGTGGTGGCCTCGGCGCTGATAGTCTACATAGTACACATGATACTCAAACCCACGAAAATGGACCTTGGTAAGTATTAGTACGCTTTGTCCTTTACTTTGTACTATAGTACGGTAGGAGTTGCCGTTACCGAAAAAAAATTAATAACGTTTCACTTTAAGATATTTTTAAATAATATTTGAGTAAGATCATTTTCATTTCATTTTGAAAGTGTAAGAAACTTATTGTCAAATATCAATTCAGTTCATAAACACCACACAACAACACAGACCTGCTCTTACAAAAGCAAATACATGATGGACTAAATCTATGTCCATAGTCATAATTTATATTTATAAATATTTTCAATTTCAGATTTGAAAGTTGATTGGTATTTGAGGCGAAACGAGTGGCAGGCCATGCCAGCATACTCGAAGGAGTTTTACCACCTGCCTCTAAATTACGTCATAATAGGGCACACAGCCATGCACCAATGTGACGAAAGGTTTGAATGCACGCGTGTAATGCTCAAGATACAAGAAGATCATTTGCGGAGAGACTACGTAGATGTCGGTCCCAACTTTCTAGTGGGAGGAAATGGGCTGGTATTTGAAGGGAGGGGTGCTAACGTGGTCCCAGCTATGGTGAAAAGTTGGAACCGGAACAGTATTATGATAATGTTTATAGGCAATTACGTGTACGATATACCAGATCAACTGCAGTTTGACCATGCCACCGTTGTTCTGCAAACCTTGGTCAGACAGGGGGTGCTTCGGTCTGATTACACCTTGTACGGGAAGTGTCAAGTGCAGCCGCTAACGGTATCGCCTGGACTTGAGATTATGCACAGGATGAACAATTTTGATCATTGGGACCCTGTTAATGCGACATCATATTGTTTGTCAGGAAAACCACGCAGCTAGCACTTGAGTAGTTGCCAGAGTTCAGAGACTAAAGTCTGGCATTTATAGCCAGGTCATAAAACTAGCATCTAGATAGATGTATTTTCCAATGCAAAACTTGAGTATGTGTATAACACTTAAAATTTGTTGCCAAATCGAAAACTTTCAATAATTTTAGAAAACGTAAATAATGTTACAATAAAACTATTTTTACGGATTCTATCGCGGTCTATTTAATTGTTTAACTAGCCCGACGTTACAGAAGCTTTACAGCAATCATGGACATGGGTGGTCTGTAAAGCTTCTGAAACGTCGGGGTAAGTGGATAATTATATAAACCGCGATAGAATCCTTAAAAGTAGTTTTATTGTAATGAGTAATATTCGCATAAACTTAAGACATCAATAAGTAAGTAATATGTTATTATTGCATCAAAAAAAGGGAACGCTACATGATTTCTGGGGGGTCCGCTTGGTCTTTGCAACACGAAGCTTGCGTACTCTTATAATTTAGCCATATTATACAAATGTTTACTGTGCCAAGTATTTTATCTAGGTAGGGCATGAACGAATGCAGATTAGTGTAATGACGGCTTTTAATATTTTCATTTATTCATAACATTTCGTTACCTAGTTTAAGACTATTGAACGTTGGATGCCATTAGTGATTACATAATATATACAAGAAAAATAAATTAAAAATTTGTATATAATCGTGAAAGTTAATCAACCGTTCTCAATAATCAATTTATGTTTAAGTTATATGTACCTTCTATAAATATATATGTTATATATTGTATATTTTCTTTTAATTATGCTATAAAAACGTGCTTCCTCGATTTTGATGAATGTAACTGTACACGTCTCCAGGTTGGGACATCCTGGGTATATCCTGGTGTGTGAGGCTCCAGAGTCTAGACTCTCACCGTCTAGAGTATGTCATCCGTCATTGGAGAGTCATGGGAGGGCGATGGCGTACGTTTGCCAGCGGGTGTCCTTGGCGGCTCATTTCGGGAGACTTACTCCCGAACGACGTTGAATCATGCCAGATCACACTGCACAATGACAACTTGGGTCCTAGAGTAGTTCGTCTAAGAACACTATTTTACAACGAACTCCTGAAGCATCACTCCGCTTTGTTTGGTTTAACATGTTTTCATTCAAGAAAATTTCTGCACTGCCACCGATCCCGGGTGGGAACCGATGGGGTGTGTGGGACTCGCGGCTGAGCATGATACCCACTATAACCCCGTCTGAAAACTGTGATTATCTTATAAACAGGAACTAAAATCTAAAAATTGACAACGTTGCACTCCCGTCTCTCGTAGATCGTCTAAGGCCTATCAGCCTGATATTGATGTCTTAAGTTTACGCGAATGTTAGACATTACAATAAAACTACTTTTACGGATTTTATCGCGGTTTATTAAATTATTTATGTAGCCCGACGTTTCAGAAGCTTTACAGCTCCGGACACAGGTGTACAGTCTACCCGTGACCGTGTCCATGAAAATGAGCTTCTGAAACGTCGGGCTACATAAATAATTTAATAAACCGGGATAAAATCCGTAAAAGTAGTCCTATCGGCCTGATTTTTATTTGACTCCAGTCGTGTCTTTTTTTTGAATGGAATAACAGAGTGCAGGAGTATATAACAATTTCATATAAATTGTAATCAGCAGTCATATATTCATGTAGTTCTTTTCTGAGTAGATACAGATCGCCAATTTTTGAGCAGACCAGACCAAACAAGTAATATTTCAACTCAGTGTGGCTACGTTATGGTCACAAAACACCTATATCCTACGCAGTCATCGTCAATAGATATTCACGCAAAGAGAAATACATATACCTAACATTGCAACAATTTTTGTTTTCTTTAGAACCGCTCTGTTGTTGTATTTATTGTTCATTGGGATAGCGTGTTAGAACATAGAGCATGTCGGGTAATTAGGTAAACTGGCTTACCCAGTGTACAGGTAAGTTAACTCCTGGAGCAGACAAATAGTTTTGCTTGTCATAGAATATGTTATAAGACTAATTAAGACGGAATTCAACGGAAAACTTTTTTTTTTCAAATAGCTACCGATTTATAACCATAAACAGATTTATTCCAAGTTGATGTACCTAATGTAAGCACCTACATTTTATGTATTTTTTAATCACTATCCAAAATTGTTATACGTGGTTTACTTGTCATTTCCCGGACTGCTAATCAAATCATAAAGATTTTACTAATCAGAGAACTCAATCTAAGTAATACGAAATATTTGTGTGCATACAAGGAAAACGCGAGATAGCAGAAGCCGGACGCGCCAACCGCAAGATGTAAAAACTTACATCAATGAAGTTAGTCCTACTTAAAGTTTTGCAACAACTTCACTGGTTTGCCTGTCAGCTGTCAGTTGTCACCTCACCTTTGTGATCTGTAATCAGTTATTGCTTGTTGTTTTGTCTTGTTACTTCATTATTCGATTGCGATGTATGATGGAAGGAAAGATACAAGTATATGGTGGGAATTCAGTTGTAGTTAGTAGTGATAATATTGCAACAGTTACACCAAATGTGGAGAATGTAAATGTGAACAAATCGACGAAAGTGCATATTGGACCAAAATTTGTTTCCGTTACTCAAAATGTTAATAACGTTGAGGTTGTTAAAGGTAAAAGATTTTTTTACTACTACTTGTTTTAAACAACATTCGTGTCGCCATTTTTAAAATAATAATATTTTGTTTTTGTAATGAAATAATTGGAATGTTATTTTTATTTAATTTTTGTCAACGCGTACGCATTGTTTGCGATTTGCGATCACGAAATATTATTTTGTATTGTTTGCTCAAGCGATTGCCGTCATAAGATTTTAGCGTAACGACGTCATTGAATATTGAACGTCGGATGAGATGAATGTAACTTCAAGGATTGTTTACTATCGTATCCAATGATTCCCAACTTCCCACTTCCCGTGTCTTGACCTATGTTCTAATTTTATGGATCTGCCTTATCTTATTTTAAGGCGAATTTTTGAACAGGTATGGTATCTATTATAATTATGTGAATGAAAACTAGCGTAATGTGAATGAAATTTAATTGCTGTTTATATTTTTATAAATCGTTTGTGTTCGAATTCGTTCTGTGATCAAGGTACGAGCGCTTGGGAATAATCTGGGCGACAGGTGCCTGGGTTGGCTACTGCATGGGGATCGTTATACAAATCGTGGCCGGTTCGGGATGGATGCTAGTAGCAGGAGATCGGTCGTCTTGGCGTTCATTGAAGGGGCCTATGTCCAGTAGTGGACTGATAAGGCCGATAGTGATGCTGATGATGTGACGTCTTTACCTCCTTCTCCTCCCCTCGTATGAGCAACTAGCAAATCCAAAACACGATATCCTATTGTTGTCACTTTAATACGGTTTCATATGTGAGTGAGCGCGAGGTACCTCCCCGGTAGTGCGGGCCCTATTCGGCTTTAGTACATCCTAGCAGCGCTATATGTTGTAAAACCCACTAAAATAATACGTTCATTAAAACACACGGAGATTTTTTTTATCACATGTTAAAAAAATCCGAAATAGACCACGTGGACGCCAATACGTCTGTTCATACGGCGCCCGCAAACAACGCCGTAGTGTGAACAGTCCATCGGGCCCACGATGCTTATTTGTTTGTTTAACCCGTCGATGTTTTTCCGCTTGTGCGAATGAGGTGAGTTTCTTTTACATTTAGCACTACCTTTATGATTCTATTTTCTATCGTACCCACACAGGCATTATTATTAAAACGAATAAAGTAACCGAAGTCCACTAAACTCTAGCCCCCATTGAGCCACAAACCATGTTAACCACAAAAGAATCGCAGCGCCACAGCCTTGTACGTGATTTGAATTCGTATCTTGCTAAGGTTTTGTGCATTTCTGTTTCTAGAACGACGAGGACCGTTTAATAAGTATTTTATTGTTTTTTACGTGTACAGGCCCGGCCACGAGTTGCTATGGCCATAAAACACCGCAGTCATCACTGAAATACATTCTATAATTTAATTTGGACCTAGTTACCTTTTCAAAACTTTATTAAAGCAGTACTTTTTAGAGATTAGCCGGGAAAAGCATCGCGACATGACTTTTATATACCTACGAATATGCACTTTCATGGTAGTAACGCGGTTCCTCCAAGTAACAGCTTTCTTTTCTCATCAGAAAGAGAAGGCCTGACCATATACGTACAAGTGACACATGCGTCCCTTGCACTTTCACTAGGCCCACTAACGATCAGTTCACCTACACTCTTCACTGTAGAATCACACCACCCTCAGGTCCCAGAAAGACGTACAGGAATAATCCTGTAATAGATTTAATGTGTAACCCTTGCTAAAGTGTTACACTTATTAAAGTGTTTTGAAGTCCCTGGTTCTACCATGTTGGTGTATAATTGGATTTGTTTGCTAAAATTTGGAATATTCATTAAAGCTATTAATTTCTTTGTTTTTTACATACGAAATCCAATTGATCGCATGTTGTCCCAAGGTAGTGTTGAGAATCCTCACATACGTCGTTTTTGTATGGAGGGTGCTTTGAATATGGAGGAAACAAGACCAGTATGAGTGTATTGGGATATTTAGCACTTAGTTCGCTCTGCCTACCTCATTGAGGAACTGGTTTGAAGATATGTCTGTATGTAAATTTGTTTGAAAAGGTGGCCACAAGTATCTGAGCTCAAATGCCCGCGTAACTTAAGACGTTTTTGCTAACAACACGAGATCATCCGTGTTGCCATACTATTCAACTGTCGTTTACGGCCTTTGCAAAAGAGGTGCTCTCAGCATATTGATCCAATTCCACGTTTTACTTATAAAATTTTCAACACACTTGAGGCCGATTAAAACTAAAAGCATATTGTAAATATTTTTACTGCACTGATAAGAATAATCGTCGCCAGATATATTGAAGGTAAATGGCCAGGCTGCTAATGGGCACAATAAAAAAAACTTTGTAGCCGAGTAATCACTATTTATATTATTATCGTTGTGGCCGAGTAATCACTATTTATATTATTATCGTTGTGGCCGAGTAATCACTATTTATATTATTATCGTTGTAGCCGAGTAATCACTATTCATATTATGATCGTTATAGCCGAGTAATCACTATACATATTATTATCGTTATAGCCGAGTAATCACTATTCATATTATTATATTTGCCTATTATCTCGGCTAGCTCTATAATTTTTAATGTGCGATCTCCACTTCATATATCTCCAGATGTATGAAGTATTTTCTTGAATATTTTTGTCAGTAGTGGACGTAGAGGGCA
>JAFELO010000315.1:140051-201487 GCA_017140195.1 Eumaeus atala
TAGATTTAATTTTCGTATTTAGTTTTTTCTCGGGTCTAAACTTGTAATGTGGAAGCGAATATAAGCCCAATACAATTTCATGAGATTACAACACACATCGGAATTGGGCCGGCACGACCGCTGAGGTACCTCTCGCCCACCGCCGTAAAGTGTCATCTTCAGGGTCGCGTTTCGTGCGGTTTGTGATTAGCCGGTGGCCCATTTCAACGCACCAGCATAGTAATTATGTGGATGTTCATGGGCGTTGGTAGTCGTAAATAGGCTCCGATTGCTCGTTTGACCCCCTATTCTATAAAAAAACAACCCTAAGGAGTTAAAGATGACATCACAACCGGTCCATAGGTAGGTACAACGTTTTGCAAACTTCCTCATCAGCAGTAAGGACATTAAGCTCAAGGCTATTGGCATTAATAAGTCCAGACGTCTATTGTGCGCATGTCGATAACCCGAAACATGACATATCACACGCTGATAATGTTTCGGCCTCTGGGCTCTGGGTAATCTCATTATTATTACAGTTGCTGTCATTTCACTGTCGTGTATTCTTTAATCTCTATTCATTTTAGTTATTTTTGATATAGTATTATAGGGGCAAACGAGTGCTATGACGACTATCGACGTCCATAGATATCCGCAATACTTTCATGCGGATGCGTTGCCCTCCTCCCAAACGCAACAGCATAGCTTTCACTGTACGGCGCTGTCGTGTGAACGAAAGTTACCAGTCGTACAAGCCCATTTCGGCTGCAATGCAGTCGAATGCTTATTTGTACACGGCAGGGACGATTTAGGCTAAAATATTAAAATAATTGTAATATAAAGTATGTACCTACACAGTACTTAATTTGCTAAAGAGGATGGGAATGCAATAATGCAACTCAGTTTGCTGTTTCTCTAAAAAGAACAAAGAGTTTGACACATTCTAACTCTCTTTACTAACGTTATAATTCTGATAGCGGGAAGAGAGAGAGAGAGAAGTAAGTCGTCTAAACGTTAGTTGACTACAGGCCTGCGTTCAGAAATGAGCCGATAAAGATGATGATGACTTATGATATTATTTATCGTAAGGCATTAATTAATTAATTATCGTAAGGCATTAATTAATTTATTCATCATTGTTATCATTCGTTTTTGTTCCGTGCGATATCAATTATTCGTGAACTAGTCTTGCTAGTCAGGTTGTCAAATACTTCGCTGACATAAGCAGTCCTTTTTTGTTTGCGCAGGGAAACGCATCTATGTGCCACCACCGGCCCTGGGTAGGTAGAGAGGTGAGGAGGCTCGCGGCACATTGTACCACGTATGCGAATATCCACTAAAACCACCGCGAGTAACATAAGTCCAGAGGAACCGACACCACCCCCACAGACGGGGTTGTCCCTCACCCAACTTTCAATCTCCAGCTCTTTAGTGCCCTATTCTTATAAGGTACAAAGAACAGCTCTCATGGTTCATTTGGCTTCGTCTGGGTTCATCCCACGCTACTGGGCCCGACCACCTGGACAAGGCTAGAACATGCTGGGGCACATAAACAATCTTGACAAAGGCACAGAACTACCTTCATCCACCTTTCCATAGCCTTTTTAAACATTGGCTACATTTCGATGGATTTAGGAATCCATAGAACATGCATACATAGAACAAACGACTAGCACAGAGTATTTTAATACATCTGTACTCGCGCAAATCGGTTGAACTTATGATGTGGTAGCGAAAATAAGCCCAGTACAGCTTCATCAGATAGCAGTACACGTTCTTCGTTGGATATTATATTATTAAATGACTAATTACTAAGACAAATGACAACAAAAGTGAAAGTTTGTTTTATTAATTTATAATATTAGGAAGAGACAGTACCATGCTACATAGGAGGAAGTAGTACCATTCATAGTGCATGACACTACATCCTCCTATGCAACGGAATTGGGCCGACACGACCGGGGAGATACCTCTCGCGTACATAATACCTCCGTAAAGTGTCATCTTCAGTGTCGCGTTTCGTTGTGAGTAGCCGGTGGCCCATTGGGGGAAGCGGTGGGAGTGGGCTACGCACCAGCATAGTAGTTGTGTGGATGTTCATGGGCGTCGGTAGTCGTAAAAAGGCTCCGATTTCTCGTTTGACCTCCTATTCTATAAAAGAAAGGTATATCCATTAACTATTATGAAAATGTTTTCAAATCAATATATGCATTTGCTGAAAAATTTAAAAACTGATACAGCTGCAGGTACTTAGGAGCAAACTGTAACAGCACAAAAACTGCACAAATCTGCGCAGACACAATTGCAAACTATACCACCAGCCTGCGTTCTGGTCTAGTCAAAAAGGCAGTCCATACTAAATGACGAACGTGCGTACGACATGACAGGAAAATCCAGTTCGCAAGTCATTCGTTTTAGCAAAAAAAAAACGCGAACAAAAAACCCACTATTCACAGCCAACAATTACCTGTGAATAAATTAATTTCTTCACGATATTACACATTTTAAGATTCCACTTTACGAATACTACGATCGTTCGATAACATTGCTTTTTTAATCTAAGGGGGCAAAAGAGTACTTCGAGTTTTTCGATTTGGACCATTGATTTTCAAGGTATTTTTCTAAATCTATGCAGTTTTGTGCTAATTTCTTCCTCTCCTAAATTGAGCCACTGCTACTCCTAAACCGCGACAACATATCACTTTACGGGTTTCCGGGTTTGTTCCGGTACAATTCTATTGAAATTAGCACCTAAATATTGTAATTAATTATTAAACATTTATATCTTCACCACTAGTCTACATAAAGATTGTTCGGATACTTTCGGATACTTTATAAGGTATAAAGTATTTAACATGACTAGTGACTGAAACTCGAGCTTTATCTTACTTACTCCGAAAAAATAATATAATAATAATAATAATAATAATAATAACAATAACATATGTGGATTTATTACCTTGTTACACCACGTCAGCCTATTCATGTGGTAGGTGCCGTAAGGACTTGTGTTACAGGTACTAGACAACGGAAATATATTTGAGATTCCGAATTTAAGACATTTTATATATTTTAGACTTTTAATATTGGAATATATATGATAGATATATAAACATCTATGACCTAGGTGGGATTCGAACCCGCTACCTCTGGCGTTACACGCGGACTAACCTCCACGTTACCATCTGAGCCAGTCGGTCT
The DNA here is from genome assembly GCA_017140195.1 of Eumaeus atala. Taxonomy (NCBI): domain Eukaryota; kingdom Metazoa; phylum Arthropoda; class Insecta; order Lepidoptera; family Lycaenidae; genus Eumaeus; species Eumaeus atala. Next base: position 143,232 of record JAFELO010000315.1, read on the forward strand.
AAAAAAAATTGAAGCTTGTGGTTAATCAGAAAAGTAGTATGGAATGCAGCGTGGCACTACCTCTTACTTCAGATAGCTGATTACGTCTGCTCTAACAAACGACACTAAAAACGCTAAACTGGACCCATGTACACGTGTATCTCATTGCCTTTGCCCAGTTGGCTATTGATCTTATCCAGAAACTTATAATAAATTAGTGTTTTCTTTTATTTCTTTGTAACATTAATTTAAAAATACTAACATAAATGTATAATTATGAGGACAACATTATCTAAACTCATTTTAAAAAGGGAAACATTATATTGTTTGTTTATTTGTTTGTTTGCATTGAATAGCTTCCGAACTACTGGACCAATTTGAAAGATACTTTCTCTGTTAGAATCGTACATTCTCTCTGATGAACATGGGCTATATACTATTTTCTAAAACGGTTGAGGTCAGTAAGAAAACCAAAGGTGTGAAAAACTATCAAAGTAAATCTTTATATTATAGCTGCCCCGACAGACGTTGTTCAGCCACAAATTGAATTTGCTGTCGTGGTAACGTGTAATGTTTACGAATTTGTATTATGTGAAATATCCGTGCAACGCTGTGAAGGACTGCTAGTTTTTTCTACAACGACGGGGACAAACCAGCAATCGGAGCCTTTCCACGATTACCGACGCCCATGAACATCAGCATAATGGGCCACCGGCTACAAAAATCGATACCGAAGATGTCACTTTACGCCGGTACCAGGTGAGCGAGAGTTACATCCCCGGTCGTGCTTGCTCAATTCAGCTTCAATGCAGCATGGCACTTCCTCTTACTGTTTAGTGATAAAGTTACTTATTTGAATAAGAAAAATAGAATGTAGATAATGCTTTGTTTCCATGCACTTTTTCTTTGTTCACGAGGTGAGACGTGTGAAACGCAATTACGCGCCTTCATTGGTCCTAGGTCCATTGGTGTGTGGGGCTCGCGTCACATTATAATGCCGAATACCCACAAAAGACCGCCGCGAGTGCCATCAGTGCCGCCTTTGGTGAGGTGTTCCGGAACAGCAAATCATCAAGGCACCTCGACGGCTAGTCAGCCCCCGAAGGGACCGACGCCACCGCCACAGATGGGGTTGTCCCGCACCACAGGACAACCCCACCAACTTTGGGACAGTGCAATGGGGCGAGGTTCCCATCCTTGCCTCCCCCCCCCCCTCTTCTTATAATAGATGTTCAAAGAGCGCCTCCTCCTCCTGCTCTTAAGTCCTCTCTTCTTATAAGAGGGGTACAAAGAGCAGACACCTCCTCGGTTCAATTAACTTCGCCCAAGGTGTCTCGGGTCACCCCAGGTTACTAAGCCCCAGCAAGGCTTGAACCATGGTGGGGTTGTTTCCATACACTTGGTCTATTCATGGGTAATGTATGTGTTGTGTCAGCCACAGCGTCTGTGCAAATGTTTGCCCGTATTTTGTCGCCTCTCAACGTGTATGGCGTGGAACTAATGTGTAAAGTATTTGATCAACAAGTCATTCGAGTTGGATGTTTACGCGAACCTGTTTTCGCGTCTGCGGTTAGGGAAATAGAAGACTAGGTAATGCGGCATAACAATGATTCACATAAAAGATTTTCCATCAACCTTCAATATTATAGTTATGGTAGGTTATGTGAAGACAAAAAATTTAGATTTTTTTAAATAGTATAGAGGGACAAACGAGAATTCGGAGCCTTTTAACGAGTACTGACGCCCACGAACATCCGCATAATTATTATGCGTTGTCCTCCTTAACTCCTCCGGCCAATGGGCCATCGGCTACTCACATACTGCGAGACGCGTACTTATACCTATAAATCTTAATCTTTCTCTCTGTAAGGTACCTTAGAATTCTTATATCAATAAATCAATTTTGGTGATGGAAGGTACGGCTTCTAGCCAAGTTAGAGAAATATCGCGAACTGTAAACTGATCTACAACTATTTTTTTTACTCTTGTGATGATATCGTTTACACCAAGTCAATCCCCTTTCGTGCCGTGTCAATTCGGCTACAACGCAGCATGGCACTACCTCTTACTTGGGGTGAATATTGTAGGAATTCATATTTAATTGATGACTGAGCTGAGCTGATCATGGATCTTTAAAACAGAGGCGTTATAAGAAATATATCACGTCGCTACATTCATTTTCAAGGTTCTTTTTTACCCGACCGCGTCATTCAGCGTCAATGTTCCCTTGATCCCGTAAAGGAATTGACTCCAAGAAGCGAGTCTTACTGAAGTAGCTAGCGATCAAAATCTGCGCTGCTAGATCGCACCACTTTGGTAGACTTAGTTTTGAAACACCCGGACAGTCGATCGCCGCTTCACTTCTGGATCCTATTGATAAATCCTCCAGGCCCACATGATGACCCTGTAATGATGTGATGTCAGAAACACGCCCAGATAGGCCTAGCGTATTCAATTTATCCATCATGTCACAAACAAGATGATGGGCACCATTCCACCTCGTTTGATTCTGTGCCTCTGTGAGGTTGCGTGCCACCCAGCGTGAAATTATCGTCCTCGCGAAGAAAAATCCTTGTAAAACCTCATAAACGTGTCGCATGATACGTCCGGTTTCAGGTGTTATCACTTTAAATAATAAATAATTAATCATAGTTCGAAAATGTTTCCGGCGTAGATCAATTTTTCAGTTAGACACGACGTGAACGTGGAACGTACCTTTTTATTTATAAATAATAATATTGTCAGAACAAATTATATGCACCCAGTGTGTCATACACAAAAACATTTTCTAGCTATACTTTCTGGGTGGCCTGGTTCACTATTATACTAATTATTATTAGTATTTTAATATGTTCCCTTTATAATTTATTCATGTAAAACTACAAACTATATAGATTTTTTAATTTACTTACAAAGCAACGTAATTTTAGTTGCTGTAACAGAGAACATACTTGTAAAATTTCCAAAAGTTATGGCTTATTGTGAAACTCCAGCAAATTCAAAAAACACTTTTCTTTTTGATAAAAATTTCACTACTTTTATTTCAATAAAAAGTTCGCGTTTCATTTAATATCGATAACATTAATTTTATCACAACAGCTAGTTTCAGGGACATTGAAGACTCGCTTGAGGTATAGAGCCCAATCTAATACCTTCAAACGAGCATTTCTTGTATTTACATACATACAGAGTGTCCCAAAAGTCAACGTCCAACCGAAAACCCGCAATTTACATAGTTATAAAATAATATAATTCCAAAAAAACAATGTACCACAAGTAAACATAAAGCAAAACTCGGTCATCCAGGAACTAAATATAATTTAACTAATAGAAGAGCGCTTACACCCCTCCACTGTGGATAGGAGGGACAGTTCCCCCAGTAATGATAGCTCAACGAGCTCCTTCAGTCCCCACTCTAAGACAAGGCCAACTTTAGTTACCGCGCCTGAGCTGCCCCCCTCGTTAGAGATGGGTGCTAGGGGACCCGGTCCCCTCGGCCAGGACAATAATAGTTACTTTAGCTAATCTTAAATAACTATCGGGGTGCATCCTTACCATCTGGGCGAAAGGCGGGGGTCTATCCCCCTATCGACCACAATCTTGTCTAAACCACGTCGCCCCACGTGTTTTATATCAACCGATGAAGCTGTACTGGACACTTCCATCAATATAGAGCCGAAAATAGTTGAATGCGCGATAAATGACGGTCTCAGGGGAGATGCGGCATGAGGCGTAAGGCGAAAGGCAGCGCGTGCAGTCATTCTCCTTTTTTTTTTTTTTCGGAGGGACCTACTACTGATTGGCGGCGCTTGTCCAGCCTTAACAGTTCGACTGATTACAAGTCATTCTCCGTTCTGGGCGCTAACAACTGTCATATCTTATTTGTTTCAACTTACACACCGCGAGCATTAGTCGAGTAGGGTTCGGTCGCCCAGGTACTTAACTATTAGAATGAGTGCGACAACCTGGCTATCTACTTACACAATCCAATAAAAATATTAAATGAGTAATGTAATAGATACCCGCTAAATACGCATATAAATAACTTATCGTTATCTAAGTGCATTAACTTCTAGATAACAGTTATCACTTAATTCTATTTAAATGTTATTTTTTTCTCGCCAGGGAGTGTCATAATAATTTTTAAACGATGCGTGCAATACGTAACAATGCGATCTACCTATTAGATAGATAACTACTTTTAAAAATTTAAGCAAAATAGTAAAACTGCATGCTCTGATTCTGATGTTTTTGACTCGCCGCGTTCGACTGTACCATGAGCTGCAATCGGCTGGTTGGCAACCAATTATGTAAATAATTCCACTATAACCTGCATTCTAGTTATAATTGATGTTCAATTGCATCATGTTATTATATACATAGTAGTGGATACCTACTCCAGTCAAGTGGTGGTTACGTCAAGTAACTAAAATAGACGTACTTGAAAGTGAAGCGTAATCTATAATTAGTAGGTGTATTAAATGCTAGCTGAACCCCGCAGTCTCACTAGCGCGTATCTATTACCATATATGTGTTACCAAGCATTCATTTTTTTTTTTCAAATTAAAAAGTACTTTTAAGTTATTCCAAATTTAAAAAAATGCACATTCCAAATTTTAAAAAAATATGCATATGATGTGTATGGCGGTCGTGTTGCAAAAGAAAACCCAGTTCGTTTCTGGTTCCAAGGTTCTCGTTCTAGAAATTTCGACCTGCAGAACAAGCCTCGTGGACGGCCTGAGACCTAAGGTGGTAATTAAGAGTTGAAGGCTATTGTGGAAGCGGATCCATCGCAAACCACGTCCGAGATAGCTGCATGCTGCCATGCCAGTGATAAAACTGCTTTAATTGATTTAATTGACTTGAAGCAAATTGGAAAGACTAAAAAGCTTGGAAATGTGGGTACCTCACGAACTGACTGAAGCAAACCGGTAATCGCGCGTCGCCTGCTGCGTTACATTACGAGACCGGCACAATAATGAAGGTACTTTAAACCGAATCGTTCGTTACCTGTGATGAAAAATGGATTCCTTACGATACTCAGACGCGCTCGTCGCAATGGTGTGATCCTGGCCAGTCAGCCAAGCGAAAATTTAACCCCAAAAATTTATATTTTTAAAATTTTTTATTCAGTATTCAACAAAACTTAGTCTAGAACATAGTGTCACAAAACTGCCTACTCAGTTTGACTGTGACATCTTCAGTCTCAAGTTATCATCATCATCATCATCAATATCAGCCCTATTGTTCCACTTCTTTACCACTTATCTCAATGAACGTCAAGACGACCGGTCTCCTGCTACTCGCATCCATTCCGGACCGGCTACTGCACGGAGATCGTCTTTCCACCTGGTGAACAGTCGACCAACATTTCGTTTTCCTAAACGCGACCTCCACTCCAGAATCTTATGGTCCATCTGCCATCTGTTCTTCTGAGTGTATGATCAGCCCATTGCCACTTCAGCGAGCATATTCGTCTTTACCGGATACTTTAGTTCTCTGTCTTATGACTTCGTTACGAATCCTGTCGGACAGAGAAACACCCAACATTCAATAGTCCGGTTAGCTACCGTAAACTTGCGGACCAGTCCTAAATTAAAAGGCCATGTTTCGGCTTCGTAGGTCATCACGGGGAGAACACATTAGTTGAAGCTTTCGTCTTCAACCTCTGCTCTTCTCTCTCTGTCTCAAGTTGTACATTAACTTAAACTATTTAATAGATATTGTTTATGTTCACGTGTAAACTTTACTGTCATACTTCCTAATGTGAGCCGTGACTCCTCTGACCGTTATCATAGTTATGAACTAGTATTAAATATTTATGTTTTAAGCTAACGGGTAGGATTTTCCATGTTTCAAATAACTCATAATAATTTCCTTTGCAGCTATTCCTTGTTAACTAATAATTTTAAAAATATAATTTGAAGTGACTCTAATTAATAATATTACTTTTAAAAGTCAGACCATAACAGTCAAGAAAGTAGCGCAGAATCGAATCAACTAAGGCCATATACAGACACTTTAATGTACAAGGAGGGACTTTAAAACTGTGTGTGTGTGTTAGTGCCGGTATTGTTCATTACAGTTTTCTCAAATCTGGCCAGACAATTACGGCTGATATCTTTAGTCAGCAATTGCAAACCATGGCGGAAAAGCTAGAGTCTAAAATTTTTTTTTTGTTTACGCGTGGAAACCTTCACTGGCCCTGGGTGGGGTCTAGTGGTGTGTGGGACTCGCGACACATAATAGTGCTGAATACCCACAAAAACCACCGCGAGTGCCATCAGTGCCGCCCTTGGTGAGGTGCCCCGGAATAACGATCATCAGGGCACCTTGATGGCTAGTCACTCCCCTAAGGGTCCAACTCCACCTACACAGATGGGGTTGCCCCGCACTACAGGACAACCTCGCCGACTTTGGGACAGTGCAATGAGGTGAGGTTCTCATCCTCGCCCCTTGCCTCGTGCGCGAGAGCGCCACCTCCTGTAGCTCTTTAGCCCCCTCTTCTTATAAGAGGGGTGCAAAGATCACCCTCGGTTCAATTGGCTTCGCCTGGGTTCACCCCAGGGTACTAAGCCCCACCGCCACGACAAGGCTTTAGCCATGGTGGGGAGCGGCTAAACACCCTAGGCTGGTCAATCGCTAGACCACACACTGCGCAACAGACAGCTACCAAATTAGAAGAGCTTCAATTGGAAAGTCTGAGACATCATCCGTGTTCCCCGGATCATGATCCAACAGATTACCCTTTTTTTTTTTTTTCAAAATTTGGAGAGAAAAGTGATGAAAGAACTACCTTTGAGATGACAAAAATGCATAGAAAACAATGGTTCACACTTTGCTTAATTAAGTGTGTTATATTAAAAATATTCGACTTTTTATTCCTCCTATACAAAACACGAATTTCGTATGATTTCGTGTTTACCTAATATTTATCGTGTATAATATTAATCGTGAGTAAACAGAGAGAAACTTTTAAAAATATAATTTCCAACGGTCGCTTTCCTGACCTACGACAACTCGTGGGCGGCTCGCTTCCTACGCACACATCTACACTTCTATTAACAACGCTGTTTTAGCGCTTCAACCGCTTTGCAGTAAACGCTCTGCTGCACTAAACGGTGCCAACAATATAAAGGTTTGACCTATAAGTGACGTTTTATTAAAATTCCTGGATATTAGTATAAGTGCTGAATTAATTACTTATAATTTTAATTGTGTTTCAGGGACTTAATAATTAGATACTAGATATCGTAATTTCTTTCGTAACAGAACAGCACCTGATAGTACATATATATCTAGTACCACCTCTTAGTGTCTTCATTAACTAATTGATCGCCTTCTGCCTCTAGTATAATAAGTTCTTAAAATGCTTTGTGGTGTCTGTAACAACCCTAAAGGCTACTCAAAAGATGCAATCGCATCATGTGTGAATTGCTCAATGAAGTGTCATATTAAATGCCTTAATCTTCCTAGAGAGTAACTTCGTTCCGCCAGCAGCTCGCGTAATATCCATGTCTGTCCGTCCTGCAAAACGCCGTCACATTAAAGACTCGACATCTATCAATGGCACGGCTACTCCTATTTCTGCTCCTACGGAGGAGACCGGCCATGCTTCTAGTGCTTCCACCGAAAGGGATTGCAATATCGCAGCACTCAAGCCTTGCAACGGAATGCTAAAGGCAACTCAAGTCGCTTTCACTGAAATGATAGACGAAATGTTCGAGTTTACGCGCTCCCTAAATTCTACAGTATTCACGGTTTTCGAAAAGAGATCAACAACCTGAACAAGCGAGTAAAAGAACTTGAATGTTACAAGAACAATGATCTAAGACCAGAAGTCACCGAATTGCGTCAGGAGCTCTCGTCACAGTAGCAGCATGGATACTTGAGTGAGATCGAAATTACGGGTATCACTGAAGTTAAGCATGAAAATTTCATTTACGTGATGGCCTTATTATCAACGAAACTGGGTGTGGCTCTGGGAACTCAGGACATTGACGACGTTAGACGGGTAGTTAAACGCGACACTGGATATAGTCCTGAGCACGCTACACAATTCCCTTACCCTGTGGTTGTGACGTTTGCGCAGCGAGCATCCCGAGACCAGTTGTTACGCGCTGCACGCTTTCATTGTATATCTCTGTAAATATAAGTTTTCGGAAACCCAAGAAAAGACTATGTAAATGAACATCTCACAAAAGAAAATCCTGTTCAGCAAGGCCCGTACTGCTGGAAAAGAACTTAAGTTTAGATATGTGTGGAGTCCTAACGGTCTTTATGAGAAGATCCGAAAGTAGCTCGGTATTCCGCATGCATCAGCTAAGAAGCAGTACTTAACAAACTAGCAGGAGATCCCGTCCATAGCACGCCCGGTTCACAGCAGTACTCCAAAAAATACCATCATAATTAATTGTAGAATTACCGTCACCTTACCACCCCTTGTTATTGTTGCGCTCATTAATTTCGTTGCTTTTTAATCCTAGAAAAACTATGTTCTACTACTTTACACAAACCCCAAAAATTTATTTGCATAAGTTGCTTGTTATGTTATTTTTACTCGCCCTTATTAATTTCTTCTAGTCTAAAACTTGTTATATTCTTCTCCTAAATTACATTCTGCACTTCTTTTTTACGTATATGATATTTATTTTTTATTGAAGTAGCTACCATTTTTTTATTTTTCTACTTCCAATTTTATATTTTATGTACATAGAATATGAACATTTACTAAATACTGTGTGGAGAAAATATACCGCGGATATATGTGGCGAATTTATATAATATATATTCGCCGCATTCAATTGACTCTCACTAGTTTCAATGTGATATTAGACCTTTAATACATTTATTGTCAGTTAAACCACTCATCAAACTCGTACTTTCATCACTGCAAAGTATACGCAACAATGTTTGCACCGTATGTTTTTGTAGTACGTAATTATCTTACCAAGAATAAAGCATTACCTCCTTACAAAAAATTGAATTTTAAAGAACGCTGTAACACTACAACAACAAAGCAATCATGGATACTATTTACCTTGGAAACATTATTGACTCCGACTTAAAAATAAAGTGTTTACATGGTACTCCAGAACACTACAAATCTGTCCTAGACATATGTTTTACACTAATCACGCTCAACATAGGAAGTATCAGTAAAAAAATGTAAGTAAGTGTCATTATAATTATTGAATGTAGATTAACTGAAACAACAGTAATATGCCAAATTCCTGCATTTTCATTTCATTCCAAAACCAAGATGTTGACGTAGAGGCTTACACGAAAGAAAGCTTGAATGCAAGCGCCTCCGAGAGGAGTTTTCATAAATATTTCAAAATCCTTCTCCATAGTCAGAATCTACAGATTTCATTAGATACAGTATTAACCAGTAAATTTGTCAAACAAATCTTCACTCATTATTACAGGGCACCTTAGTATAGACAACCCACTAGACTAAACAGCTGCTCGATCATATTTTTGTACGGTCATCATCATCAACAGTGCTGGGTGTCGGCTGTGCCGCAGACGTAACCGACCACTACCCTGTTATTCTTGGCTTATCATCTGATATTATTACATACTTATGATACTGGCCAAGATCACTCAAAATCGCTGCAAACCAAATCGTTATAGAACTGTAATTGATTACTACGACTTACGTAACATTTTAGTAAAAGAAGAATGGACATCAATGTTACGGCAAAATGAAGTCCACATTATAGTATCTTTTCTCAATACACTGTGCCATGAAGGAAAATACGAAACGAATACGTGTCTCAAGATCCAAGTACACATTAACGCCGTGGTGCAATCCTGGTTTACTATGTACTATGTGTATGTTTCGCCACCAAGACAGGCTTCACTCAATTGCCCTCAGGTCCGCCAACGACGATATGTCTCAATTAATTTCCCAAAGGTACAAAAATTTCTGCAATCGTACTATAGAAAAGGTGAAAATGGAATAAGATGCAAATAGATTCGAAGAGGCCAATGGCAACACTAACAAATTGTAGCAAACAATAAACTCTGTTTGTCATCATAATTGAGACAAAAAAGATAACTTCGACTGAATAGAAAATAAATGTACCCCAACCGACTTCTTATCAATATCTATCTATCAATCTTTATTGTGAATACTTTTCAACAGTATGATCAAAACTAGCTAAAGTAATTCTGAATAACTCGAATACCACAGAAAGAATTGTAGCTACCCAGTCCGCCTCTAACCAAACTCCTGTAAATTCATTCTTCTTCACACCAACAGACGCTGCTGATGTAGATGTTATAACAAAACAGCTAAACACTATTAGTACACCGGGCCTGGATTGGACACTATAACAAACAGCACCTTAAAATAAATTATAGGACATATTGTCATCCCCTTGGCCCATATATTTAACTGATGTTTATCATCTGGTGTTTTCCCATCTATATGGACCTCACAGATCATCATGTCACATCAGATGACCCCAAAAGCTACAGACCTTGACTGTCTACGCTCTCCAAAATTTCAAGAAAAAATAATTAAATAAGTGATTAGTGTTTACAATATTATCAGATTGCCTATCTGATATAAATTTGGTTTTAGGGAGCAAAATATACCGATGATACTGTTAAATTACTTACGAACACCATTTCTTCCTATCTTGATAATGAATTCAGCTGTATATAAGTCCTTCTCGACCTAGTAAAAGCTTTCGACATTTTCCACACCGATTCTGCAAAAGCTTGAAAACATAGTAACACGTGGCGTAGCTATAGTCTGCTTTAGAAACTATGTCTCACGTCGGCATCAAGTCGTTCAAATTCAAGGTAATTAAAGTAATAAAAAATAATAAATTTTGGTGTACCTCAAGGTAGTATATTAAGTTCAACCCTCTTCCTAATATACATGGATGACTTACATAACCTATGCATACCATCAGCGGAACTCCTCTGCTATGCTGATGACACTGTTATCATATTTCATGATCGATATTGGGAGAGCATTACCAGGTGTGCGGATAGGAGAATGTTTTATATAAAGTTTTTGGCTGGAAGAAATACTCATATTAAATGCTGATAAGTCTAATTACGACTTAAAATTCGCACACATGTTCACCTTCACCCATACCCCATTATTACATCACCATGTAATTGTGTAGTCAGAGAACACTGACAACATTAAATATCTCGGAAGCATATTAGGGAAATGCCTCACACTTCACCATCACATTAACCACACAGCCCCTAGAGTAAGAAAATCTATTGATATGATGTGGCTACTAAGAACATCCGCTAACCTGGACACAATGCGATGTGAACTGCTCTTCGAAGAGCAGTTCACACCGCATTGTGTCAATCAATCATCAGCTGCTTCATTGGAACATGTGGCCCGCGGCCAGGACTCCACTATTTTCATTATGGAAAAGGCTCCACGAGCATTACTAAAGGTTAGGCTTAAAAACACTGCACCTACTCCATCAGTAATCTGTATGCAGAGGCAGAGCGTCTTTTAATTAGGCAACTATTTGTTATTTATGCATGTTTTTCGCTCATAAACCAATCATTAACTTCCCTTGCCATCCATTAAAACCTCATTTGCAAAAAGATTTCCTAGAAACAGCCACTCACCGGCATACTGTAACGCTGCCTCTAAATGTTCTCTTAGAGACTGCACAATCTACAAAAACTAAACTTACCAACTTTCTCCTAGGTCTGGACTACGTTGAGACAGTGTTCAATCGTTGGATATTGAATGGTGTTTGTGTAAATTGCTTATTCAAATATGTTCTTTTCTAATTTATTTATTATTAACTTTCAAATAATCCAGTTTGCAACAAATACATTATTATTGATAACTATACATAATAAACTGATATAATAAATATATACCTATATACTCTTGTCAATTTCAAATTTTTACCAGGAACAAGTTCGTAATATGAGTTGATGTTATACTATAAGCTGAAGTTTTATTGTATATTATGGCAGCCCAAGGAACAAGATTATTACGCTTAGTTTGGGAGCCATTAGTAAATTTTGTAACTTTTCACATATATTTTTTATAGAATAGGGGGCAAATGAGCAATCGGAGCCTTTTTCCATCAACCTACGATATTATAGTTATGGTAGGTTATGTGAAGACAAACATTTTAGATTTTTTCTAATAATATAGAGGGACAAACGAGAACTCGGAGCCTTTTAACAACTACCGACGCCCATGAACATCCACATAATTACTACGCCGATGCGTTGCCCTCCTCTCACCCCTCCACAATGGACCACCGGCTACTCACAAACCGCACGAAACGCGATTCAGTAGATGTCACTTTACGGCGGTATCAAGTGCGCGAGAGGTACCTCCCCGGTCGCGCCGGCTCAATTCCGCTGCAATGCAGCATAGCACTATTTCTTGCTTAAATTATTTACTTACATGACTAAATTATATGAAATGAATTTGTTTCAACTTCAACTACATATTCAACTCAGTGAACTTATTTAAAGTTAACGAAAATAATTTAAAAAATTATTACAGAGATACTAGGGTAGATCTAAAAGTTCGTGGCCTAACCTACATGGAGCTATGACATTTTTTTATATCCACCGTCATTTCTTAGTATCTGTCATATTGATTTATTGTGCGCAGTTTCATTTAGATACTGCACAATATAAATGTGCTTCTTTCATTAAGTACCACATAATAAAGGAAGAGTTGGGGTCCCGAGGTTGCTTTCAGCTGAACAAAAACGAGTTCGATACACAATTTCGCGAGACTGTTTGGAACTTTTTGAGACGGATCCCGAGGACTTTTTGTCTAGATTTGTTACCATAGATCAAAGCTGGTTTCACCACGTTACTCCTGAATCAAAGCAACAATCCTAACAGTGGAAGAGATCAGACTCTCCTACACCGAAAAAGGCTAAGGTCGTTTTGTCGACTAACAAAGTCATGGCTTCTATTTTTTGGGATGCGAAGGGCATTATATTTGTAGATTATTTACCGAAAGGTCAAACCATAAATTCTAGTTATTATTGTAACCTTTTACGAAGACTCCGGGAAGAAATAAATGAAATAAGGCCGGGAATGTTGCGTAAGAAAGAAACGTGTTCACACTTCGGTTGAAACAATGTCTGTAATCCATGATTGTGGCTACGAATTGCTGCCCCACCCACCTTATTCGCCCGATTTAGCCCCCTCGGATTATCATTTATTTCCAAATTTAAAAAAAACATTTGGGTGGCTCGAAATTTTCGACCAAAGATGAGGTGATTGATAGTCGTAGTAAACGATTATTTCGCCGACCTTCCGGAATCTTTTTTTTTTCGAGGGGATAAACAAGTTGCAGTCAGGTGGAAGAAGTGTGTTAAACTATATGGAGACTATGTCGAAAAATAAAAATAAATTTAGATCCACTATTCTTTCATTTTCTTGGTCCGGCTTAGAACTTTTAGATCCACCCTAGTACCTTTGTTAAGATGATTACATACTAATGACCGAAGTCATTTCGGGTGCGGAAATTTTAGAATATTTTGCGTTCCAAATTTAATTTCTCCTCAAATTTTACGTTCTCTTCGTAGGTTGAGTCTTCCTGAATGCAATCAAATCAAACTGAGCAATCGTCTAGATCCGTTCTTTTAAAATCCCTTGTCGAACATCTGTGCCGACTGTTATAGCCGTACCCACGACGAAAAAGACATGTGAATGTATTAAGTGTGCTATGTCCTTAGTAGTTTACTCACTCGTGTCTCATTCGGGAAATGATGGTAAAATTGAACCGAATATCGGGAGAATCGGGAAATTTTTAATTTTTGCCAAACTTTAATTCGGCCGGGAAAGCGTTTTCAGACCACATTCGGGCCCATCACTAGCAGAAATGTGTGTATCTTCTATGTAATAACATTTACTACCTGCCACATATCCTGTACATATGGACTTACCGCTGAACGGATTTACATTGATACCGCCTCGCTGAACAAGAATACTAAAGTCATCGCCAGTCTCTAGAACTGTAGAGGCAATTGCCAAAAGCTCTCCTAAAAATGCTGTATCGTAGATTCGTAGATACTTCTTGTCCACCGAAGTGCTTTGAGATAACATCACGTTAAAAGTACAGACGGCAGCTATTGGTTTACAAAATACGAATCCATTTTGTAAAAAGTAGAGAAGTTACATTCTACTGAGTGTAAGAGAGGTATTGTTAAATAGATTTATAATTATTTCAGGCGGGTTCCTGGGCCTGCGGCTGGTGTCCACTAAGCACCCGGGGCGGCTCAGCTGCAGCGTGGCCGTGTTCGTCTGCTGGTCGCTCGTGGTCGCCTCGGCGCTGATAGTCTACATCGTCCACGTGGCGCTCCCGACGCCAACTAGAATGGATCTCGGTACATAAATACATATTTTTATCCAACCAACCAGCTAACAATATCACGGAGATCGAGGACAAATTGAATAAAAGATTACGGAGGTTAAGGGCCATGTTTTGTGATGGTACAGTGGCTCACTGGTTTTAGCTGTGGTTTTTTTTTAGAACAGGAGGGCAAGCGAATAATGGGAGCCTTTTTTACGACTACCGGCGCCCATGAACATCCACATAATTACTATGCCGATGCCTTGCTCTTCTTCTCCCACCTCACCTCAATGGGCCACCGGCTACTGACAAAACGCACCTAACGCGACACTGAAGATGTCACTTTACGGCGGTATTATATGAGCGAGAGGTACCTCCCGGGACGTGCCGGGTACCGTGTACATCCTCCTATGCAACGGAATTGGCCGTTACATAGGAGGATGTAGCGTCATGCACTATGCACGCCATTACCTCCTCAACAATGATGCCGAGCACACAGGAAGGCCAAGCCCAGGTACTCGTACCAGGTAGGCATCAGCTCATAATATTCTGTCATTAGGTGACTGAAGAGAGAAGTGTAGAATAGACTGCAATGATAGCAGTTTCTACAAAAAATTACTTTTCCAACAACCGTTTAAAGTAATTTTGATACAAATCACTGTTGACAATATTTCCTCTTCGACCCTTATATCGCCAAATAATTGGTACAAATATTCACATATTGATGTCTTAAGTTTACGCGAATGTTAGACATTACAAAAAACATGGGTGGACACCCGTGACCATGGTTGCTGTAAAGCTTCTGAAACGTCGGGCTAGTTAAATAATTTAATAAACCGCGATAAAATCCGTAAAAGTAGTTTCATTGAAATATTCACATATATAACCAATTATTAATTGAAATAAAAAGCAAACAACTTTATCGAAATTCGCGAAATAGACGATATTTAGTGTTATCTGAATAATATACGCGACCCAGTGCTGTCCGATAAAATTATGCTACACATATCTAAGTGTGACGATACGTGCATTCCGTATTGTTAGCGTTCCACAGTAGGCCAGTCTGGTTACGATATTGTAACACGTGCGGTAGTGCCCCTAGTCATTGCCGCGTCGTAGCCGAATCAGGTGCGATCAAAATAGTGCCTGACGCATAAATAACAAAGGCGTGAAACGACGGTTATCATGTTTCGATGGTTTGTCGGAGAACGGATGGCACAATGATCGGTCTTTGTTAAAAATAACGGTGATGATGTTTGTGAACACAACATCTTCCCTTGTTATAATATTAACGGCCGATTTCGATATCTTTTCTAAAGATGAACTTGGTCTTTGTACCCTCCTATAAGAAGAGGGAACCTCATCCCATTGCTTTGTCACGGTCATCATACTGACGAATGATAATACTCACCTCATTCTTATACAGGTTTTCATATAGTCTTGTGACAAATTCACTCGACATTGAATTCAAATCGAATCCTTTTATAAATTCCAGATTTAAACGCCGATTGGTACTTCAGACGAGGAGAGTGGCAGGCCATGCCAGCGTACTCAAAGGACTTCTACGAGCTGCCTCTACAGTACGTCATAACAGGCCATGCAGCAACAGATTACTGTGACGAGAGGTTCCAATGCACGAGTATAATGCTAATGATACAACAGGACCATTTAAGACGAGACTACGGAGATATTGGTCCAAACTTTCTAGTGGGCGGAAATGGGCTGGTGTTTGAAGGAAGAGGTGCCAACGTGGTTCCAGTTATGGTGCGAGGCTGGAACCGGAGGAGTATGATGATAATGTTTATAGGCAATTATGTGAATGATGTACCAGATCAACTGCAGTTTGACCATGCCAATGTAGTTTTGCAAACCTTGGTCAGACAGGGGGTGCTTCGGTCTGATTACACCTTGTACGGGATGTGTCAACTGCAGCCACTCACAGTATCGCCTGGACCGGAGATTATGCACAGGATGGACAATTTTAAGCACTGGGACCCTGTTAATGCGACATCATATTGCCTGCCCAGAAAATAACGCGATTAGAATACCCCACTGTAAGGGTTGATAGATACACAAACTAACGTAATAGGATGGTAGCCCGATCGCAAAACTAGTCTCTCGATGTTATTGCCAGACTCAAAAACATCTGGATAAAAAGACTGGCGCAATGCAAACTGGAAGATTTCAATAATAAATGTAAATACATTCGTATTGTTGCTACCAGGAAGGCGACTCTTTTCCAAAGAATCGACTACGAGTAATTGAAGCTACGAGTATTCGATAACGCTTTTTATTAAAAACTAAGACTATTAAAAACTTGTGAAAGAAAAACATTGTCAGTGTCGCTATCGCAGTGGGATAAATTTTATTTTATTTGTGCAATATTTAAAATTGTGCATGAATTAAAAAGAGACTTCGACCATTATAGCGATCATACGCTACAGATGTACGAGGCTGGAATAACCTGTAATTCGTTTAAACATGGACACTAATCTTTAGATTGAAGTATTTGAAGTGAGCATGGTGTGCTCAACTGTGGTAAACCGACCAGCCACAATAAACAAAGCAATTTAAGAGCACACGTAAAAATATTATGTGCCTTACTATATAACTATACAATGAATTAATATATTTTGTAATAATGGGAACTCAAAGTACATATTATTCATTTGTATTTAATGCTTGCACGTTGAGCATCGGAGAAAAATGTTGCCTATTTCTGTATCGACAGGCAGTCGTGTCCAAAATTGGACATTAAAGTTTTATTATATAGAGAAAAAAATTATTTCGATAATCTAAACCATCCCTATATTTAATTATGTACTTTCAGATTTTATATTTATAACAATACATATTATTAATTCACTGTAAAAAAAATATGTTCTTGTGTAAAATTTATAAATATGGTAAATAATGTCTCTGTAATGTAAGGATAATAACAAAAGGGCGGCACAGCTTCAGCTAGTGTTAGTACATATCAAGAGTAAGTGGCAGTGCCATGTTTCATTGCAACCAAACTGGCAGGCACATCTGAATAAATACTTCAACCTCACCAGATACCGCCTTAAATATGATTGCTATGATGTTGTGTTTCATAGGTTTTGTGTAAGTAGCCGGTGGCCCATTGAGGAGGGGGGATAAAGGCGGACAACACATCTTCATATTCGGATATCTATTTGCGTTGGTAGTTTTCAAAAGACTCCAAACTCTCGTTTGCCCTTCCATTTTCTTCAGAATCCATTTATAAATTGATTTATTGATAACCTTCCCCATGGGTACAGAAAGTAAAACTCATTTTGCCTACTGTCATTGTAATTCTCCACAATTACTTATTATAACTTTGGCCGTTGTTGTTCCACTTTTGTTGCCATACTTCTCCATCTTCTTCAGGACATCGAGACCAGATATTACATGGCCAAATACAACATGCTTGCCATCTAACCAGTCCGTCCTGAAAAAAGAAAATAATTATATATTATAACTAGAGCCAGCCCATGACAAATATGTTGGCTCTCTTTCTCTCTCTCTCTCTATCTATCTATCTATCTCTGATTATATCAACAGAAAAGAAATAATTTGAAGCAGTGTCTCACTTCACACCAGTGTCTAACTGCTAATATTATACGCGCGATTCGTAGCTAAATTCATAATATTTATTTATCCATAAATGTACATGTTACTTCCTTTTGGTAAGTGGAAACAGATTAAAAACTACAAGCTAAACTTGACCACACCTGACTTGACTGCCTCCAAAGATCGTCACCGTAATTATTGACGACAGGAGGTGTTCTCATCGTGCGACTCCGCCCACGCCACTGCACTCTATTACTGATATTGGGCCAACTGGTCTCGCAATGCGAGTACAAGGACATAATACATACACAGAACAGGTGAAGTGACAGCAAAATTCCAGGACTTAAAATCCAGACCAACAGCACAGTTTTGAACCTGTGTCATACGAGCGAGAGCTATTTTTGGACAAACACAATGCAATCAGCAATGGCATGACGTCTTATAATGCCATTGGTGCCCCGCAAATGCCGTCACAACAACTATATAAAATCATTAAGAACTCACTTTGCTGTACACAAAAAGAATTGTGATCCGTTTGTGTTCGGTCCCGAATTTGCCATACTCAGTATGCCCGGTCCAGTGTGCTTCAGTATAAAGTTCTCATCTTCGAATTTCCTTCCGTAAATCGACTTGCCTCCGGTTCCATTGTTATTCGTAAAATCTCCTCCTTGACACATCTGATTTTATAGCTAAAGACTTATATTACACATTATTAGCCAGTTGTGACCTGTTTGTAGTTGTATTATCTATTTTAATATCCTATTGTCTTTTTGGAATAAAACATTAAATATAAATGTATGTTATTACTATTAGCTGACACTTGCTCTCACTGTTATAATCAGAATAAAATGCAACCTATATTTTAAGTTGGACGAAATTATACACATATGCCAAATTTAATCAAATTGAATTCATTAGTTCCAGTGTCAATCACAAAGAAACACCATGAAACGAGATTTTTAAATACAAAAATATTGTTTTCTAAGCTATACAATTCTACGTAGAAGGTTTTACCGATGATTGTGAGGAGTTGTATTGTAGCTCTGATTATGAAATTATAGTGATAATGTGCTTGTCAATTCATATATTTGAATTTGAATTTCGGCTGGCTCAGTTGGTCCGCGTGTTACGCCAGAGGTCGCGGGTTCGAATCCCGCCAAGGTCATGGATATTTATATGTGTATTATATGTATTTCTGTAATAAAAATCTTAAATATATAACATTTCTTAAATCTATAAAAATATTAAATGTATTTCCGTCGCCGAGTACCTGCAACACAAGTCCTTCGGGTAGCACAGGCGTAGGCTAACGTGCTGTGTTAAGTCCACAGATATAGATATTGTTATTATTATTATTATAAATGTTAAATAAATTACATGAAAAAATTACCACAAGTTTGCGGTAGCTCAAGGGGCTATTGAACATGTTATGTTCGGTGTTTCTTTGTCCGACATAATTCGTAACGAAGTCATAAGGCAGAGAACTGAAGTATCCACCATCACGCGAGGAATTAGCTCGCTACAGTGGCAACGGGCCTGTCACAGAAGAACGGATGGAAGATGGGCCAGTAAGGTTCTGGAGTGGGGGCCGCGTTTAGGAAAACGAAGTGTTGGTCGACCGTTCACGAGGTGGTGAGACGTTCTACGTGCAGTAGTTGGTCCGGGATGGATGCGAGTAGCAGGAGATCGGTGGTCTTGGCGTTCATTGAAGGAGGCCAATATACAGCACTAGACCGATAAGGGCTGATAATGATGGTGATGAATTACACGAGATCTCATGAAAAGTACCTAGTGGCTTGCCTTTAGTCAATGCCTCTAGTGAGGTTCACAAAGAATTCATGAAGATATTAAATACCATACTTTTAAAGGATACAAAATCTGGTATAATTCTGTGGAAACTGCTGCCTTGATAGCCAAAACCTTTTTCATGGGTACACAGAACCCGGAAGTTCTCTGCTGTCTTGGGCACTATGTCTGATCGAAGCATCATGATTACTCTTCCAATTTCTTGTTTACCGACACTGACATCAAAATATACTTGTGGATTTCGCTTCTCTGATGGCTTTGCAGGTATAACCTAAGTAATACAACAATAATTTTAATCCAAGAAGTTATAATTAGTATTATTCTGTAAGAGGTAGTACCATGCTGCATTGGGGAGTAGGAAAGGAGGACAACACATTCACCTGACAACAATAATGCGGATGTCTATGGGTGATGATAGTCATCAAAACACACCAACTGTTTATTTTTACTAAAAAAAAAGTTATGAATACATTAAATTAGTCTTTGTTTATACATGTAAACATTAAATCATAGATAAACATATGACTTTTTAAATATACATCCATTGTACATTTCCCCCTTGACACATACTGTCTACACAGAGTAAATATATGATTTGTCACTGATCCACATCAATAAATGAACTTGTGTTTATTGTGAAGAAAAAATTGTAACTTTTTACTTTGCTACTTTTGTATAGAGTAGACAATTGGTTACACCAAATGCACTTTATGTATTTGTGTTAGGATATTATAGATTATAATGTGTACTCTGATCTGAGAACATAGAATAATATATAACATTTGACAGACCACACAAACAATTCTGATTTTCATGTGTGCTATCTGCTCATACTTGGGGTAAATGTTCCTTAAATTAAAAGACAGCAACAATACAAATTAAGCATTCATTCACAGCTTTTATTTTGCAAAATGTAAAATAATCTATGTATGAACATGAGTAAACTAAGTATGAACTCACACTACTAACTTCTATCTTTTCTGCTGTGTTCTCTTCTCCTTCTTTATTCACAGCTAAGGTTTCCCCAGCATGCTTTTGCAGCCAACTGTCCTCAGACCATACTGGACGAGTTGAACCTTCTTTTATTCTCTGTGGTGCAGCTATATTTACTCTTATTGTTCTGCCAAATAATTCTGAATCATTCTGTAATTTGGATTTGAGTAAATGTTAAAAATTTAAATTTACTTAGTGATTGAATATGGTTAACAAATGAACAGAAATAAATCAGGTAATACCAACCGCCATCCACTCACAAAAAGGAATGCTAATGTTGCTTTCTCCTTCGATCAGGTTCTGTTAAGCCTTTAAGTATTTTTTTTTTTTGTTTCAAGGGGAAATGTATTTACATGTTGCCACCGGCCTTGGATGAGATTCTATGGGCATGTGGGACTCACGGATGAACCACTAAATCTCTGTGGGTGCCATTGGCCGCCTAAACTGAGGTGCCCCTAATCTGTTAGCAACATGGCACCTCCATGACTGGCCAGTCCCTCGTAACGGACTGGGGTCCTCCAAAATAGAGGGACCAATCTGACAACCTAGATCAGTCTCCCTCCAATGCTGGGGACATGCAATGGGATCAGGTGCCTACCCTAATCCCTGGTCTCACGTAATGAGATGTTATAAGCTGTGCACACTTTCGTGCATCGTCCCCTAGGCGGGCATCCTACATCTCCTCCTCACTGGCCCGCACGCGGTCCTTGGTCCTTGGCCCGCAGAAGGCCTTGGCTCCCAGGCATGTCACACAGATCACGCTCGACAATGAGAGGTCCGTCCCTCCCAGCACCGCTACCAAAGCATGGCGCTGAAGTCTCTAAGTACCTTACAAACTGCATTGATACAAAAGTTTATCATTCAATTCAAACTTAGGTATGTGTCTCATAATCAAGTTTAATTTGATGAAGGTTATAATACAAATGATATGTTAAACTTATTTTTCATCCCATTTAGACCCCTTTACGAATATCATCATCATTCACTTGGTGACGAATGTAGAATCATTGTCTAGTTAAAAAAAAATTAGAAAATATGTTGGTTTTGAAGTTATAGGTTATATCAACAACAACAAAATAAACAAACCATATTGTCTATAGCGGCAGCGGCATCTTCAGCGTTTTCAAACTCAATAAACGCGAATCCTCTGTGTTTTTCTGTTTCATAGTCCAAAGGAATCTGTACGTCCACAAGATCACCAAATGGAACAAACGCCGCATTCAATACTTTCTCGTCAACTTCCTCGGCTAAACCTCCTACATATATTGTACGTTTTGAGTTCGGTTTACTAGACATCTTTCACAATTGTAGAAAACGGTAGAATTCCTAGTAATCAATTAAGTATTTATTGTTTTTAAAAATATCGTAATCCTTGTTTAGTGTTTGGGTTTTGATCACAAACCATGTAGAATTGTTTGGATTACGGACGTCGGAAGGCCGACAGATGAATACTGTCAAAAATTATTGACA
The DNA here is from genome assembly GCA_017140195.1 of Eumaeus atala. Classification (NCBI taxonomy): domain Eukaryota; kingdom Metazoa; phylum Arthropoda; class Insecta; order Lepidoptera; family Lycaenidae; genus Eumaeus; species Eumaeus atala. Next base: position 165,382 of record JAFELO010000315.1, read on the forward strand.
GATATGTCATCGTTTTTTTTATACTCGCTAATGCTAAAGATTGCAATATTTTTCCGATTTGTAGAATATTTTTTAATTCTGATATTATTAAAACGGTTATATACATAATAGTTATATTTGTGAAATGATTTTTTTAAACATAAAATATGCAAAAGTGCGACCAAAGGGATATGGTTCCCGATTCAGCCAGATTTAGCCCCCACTATGGTTCAAGCCTTGTCGTGGCGGTGGGGCTTAGGAGTCTGGGGTGAACCAGGCGAAGCCAATTGAGATTTTTGCACCCCTCTTATACGAAGAGGGGGCTTAAAGATCAGGAGGAATCGCTCTCGGTACCCAAGAGGGGTAAACAAATAAGAGCAACAGGAGGTGGCGCTTTTGCGCATGGGGCAAGGGGCGAGGATGGGAACCTCACCCCATTGCACTGTCCCAAAGTCGGTGGGGTTGTCCTGTAGTGCTGGGCAACCCCATCTGTGGAGGTGAAGTTGGTCCCTTAGGGGGCTGACTAGCCGTCGAGGTGCCCTGATGATTGTTGTTCCGGTGCACCTCACCAAGGGCGGCGCTGGTGGCACTCGCGGCGTTTTTTTGTGGGTATTCGGCACTATCATGTGCCGCGAGTCCCACACACCACCGGACCCCCCTCCCCCAGGGCCGGTGAAGGCGCGTAAATGCGTTACCACGCGAAAACAAAAAAAAATTTTAGACGCTAGTTTTAGCGTCAAAAAAAAAGATTTTGCCTTACCACTGTGTGTATTTTTATGTTATTATTATCAATACACAGCCAGAGATTGCAGACTACATTTACTTTAACTTAGTTCCAAGAATACAGGATATTTAACTTCAGTCTACTGAGCAGTCTAACCCCTGATATTATCATGTCAGAGTATGTAAAGTTACCACCTATTTACTATTCCCCTGAATCTTGCCCTAATACAACGATAGCTTCGGGTAATACTTTAGAGTCTTGAAGGTACAGCGCAGATAAACAGAACTGTAGCGGGGAGCAGCTTTAGGGTCGCAAGGTCCAGACAGTCGCGCGCTTACATCGACAAGTTATTAATCATCTATATAGTGATACTACGTATTCCATTAATTAGCGACACGTCGTTAATCCATAATGTTCGGCGCATAGACAAAGATATGCGTTCTCGAATCTCAAACGCTCTTCGCCACGCGCTCCACGCATTGCATTATCATGTAGCTATACCACTGCACTTTGTTATTTTAAGCTATATCAATTTATTGCGGTATTATAGAGAAGCATTTTAGTTTTAAATTAACTTTAAGTCATTTTAACTGTTTGTTCCCTGTCACTCCACTGTACCGGTCTGGGCTGATCTGTTATTTTGGAGCGGTGTGAAAGCTGCTTTTGACAAAATGTGGACGGACAATAAAAGTTCTGTGATTTACGAACTGGAACTTACATACTTAGGATAGTGCCTATTTATCTCATAATTATTATCATACCTTACTCCCACTTAGGGAGAAAGAAAGGTCAACGCATAGGCATAGTAACTATGCAGATGTTTATAAGCGTCGGTAGTCGTAAAAATGATCCTGTTAATCTTTGGCCCCTTCTAATATAAAAGAAAAATAAAAATATAAAATTAAATTTCATTACTTTACAAGCATAATCTAATAGAAGTAAGTACCGTATCTTATTAATTAAACTGAGATTTGCGAGCTATCTATATAAGGAGGCAGCGAACAGTGAAGGAGCGTACGCCGATCGATTGGTTTATCATTTGAAACCGGAAGTTATCACCTACTCATTTTATTAGTCTTTTACCTATGTAACAGTTACATTAAATCAAAGAATATTTTTTATGGAATTACTTAAACCATTCTTCTTAAGTTTTATTTTATAAAACTATGCACGGATTTCAAAAAATTTACACATTCGTTGAATCGAAGAATATTTTTTTATGGAATTACTTAAACCAATCTCCTTAACATTTATTTCATAAAACTATGCACGAAGTTTTAACATATTCGTTGATGGATAAAACGAGACTATAACACAAACACTTCATGACAGTGTTATGTGAGTGAGACATACTTACTGGGTCGCTCCGGTCCCATTCGGCTGCTAAGCAGCAACCATTTCATAAGTAAGAATCAATCAAAATTGAATTACTATACTTTCTATCTATTGTTTTATTATATCCGCTCTTTCTGATGTCTACTTATCAACCAGAGACAAATAACGTAGGAACTACACATCAAAACTTGTTGGATAGTATCCATAACGTATTTTATTATTGGAATGTGGGAAAATCACTTTAGATGCCTGTACATCAATCGTGTTAAAATTGATAGCCATCCAGGCTACGTGCTTTATAGTAATCATCAGTCATGGTACAGTTACATATTTACACCTTTTACTTGTGTACAAAATTTACTTGTTACTTAATTTATTCAAAAGATTTTACAAAAAATGCACGCACGTCTTAACATGACTAACATAATGATTATCAACTTTATCCAGTCACTGCTGGAGATGACCTCTTTTCCAATGAACGCCATGCTTACCGGTATACTTCTACACCTATTCTGGATCAGCTTCTACACAAAGACATATTAAAATCCGGTAAATGTTCGATCCAAAAAGAACTCTTCTAATAGGTGGTCATTCTAGAACCGTACATCATGGCTCAAATCTCCAGTGATATATTTTTTTTACTTCAAATATTTACGTCGATATTTTATTTGTATCGTAAGGGATCAGCAGAGAGCGAAATGTAGGTCAGCCAGAACTTTTAACTGCTGAAACACCCTTAAAACTGATTACACAGATGCGGGCGAAGACTTTAGACTCTGAAATAATTTTTCTCTCCTCTGATATAAGTTTTATCTCATAAAGTAAAAAATTTGAAATATCTCAATTATTCCGGAAGACCGGTACGCTTTTTTCTTATGTTTTTGCCCCTCCATGCGTAACAATCTATATGCGAAAAGAACAAACAAACTTAAATCATGTCTTTATTGCTTTTTGTGCTATTTATTTATTTTCAAGCGCTTACCTGAACGATACCAACATGCCTAGTAAAGCGAAGCGTGTAGCGTCTTCTTTAAGTAAGTCGGATAAAAAATATTTATGTTAATTACTACATTCATTCTCATAAGGTTTCAAGCTATAATAAGATATAGGACCGGAATTTACCGGTGACACTGTAAAACGCTGCTAATAATTTAATATTATACCTCAACATCTAGAGAGAGAGAGTGTACCGGTAGGTGTAGAGTGGTTACTGGGAGTCAAAGGGCTATTGTACGGGTTTCATTATTTTATAACTTGCTGATCACTACACATTGAAGTGCCTTTTCTCTGTCCTTCGGATCTTTGGAGCTGTAGAAGCAAAAAGAAGTCTAATAACGCTTCATCGACAACTAGATGAGCCGAACGACTTTACCCGCGTATTATCTATCCCAAATGAACCATTCGTTTATTCGACGATGAAAATTATTTTTCTATTATTTAAGCTTGTCATCTCCCTTGAACAGCGCCGAATTTACGCGAAAGTTTGTATGTATGTCTGTCATTGTTTCACGAGTTAACGAATTCGTTCACTCTTGAAAGAATAATAATTATTCATACATATAAACTTTCACGTTTATAATTATAGTACTTATTTTGCAATGCACCTAAACTAGGTCGGCAGTATTATTGCGAACACTCCAGATTAGACGATCTCTAACACGTCAGTTAAAATCAAATAGGGGCTGTTCAATGAGGTAATTTTAATCTCCCATAATCAACTACATGCGATGACAATAGCCTATACTAACGTCCCAAGCAGTTTGAGAAATCGATTTCCAGTAAAGAAGAATACTGCGTGACCGGCACACTAAGCTCTAGCTTAGTTATGGTATAAGTGGACGTGGTCACCGTAATTTAATCTGGTTTTTCTATAGCATAGGAGGCAGACTAGCAGTTGGGCCACTTAATAAGTGACCAATTCCACAGACATCCGCAAGAGATAAATCCGCTCTTTTCTTGAAGATCCATACATCGTATTGGTCTGGAAATATCAAAGGGGGTAGCTGATTGCATGACGATGTAGTCCGTGCCACACTGCACCCCTTTACCTCCTATGTATTGAATGAGTGATTTGGCGCTACAATCCAATGTGAGGCCAGGCCTCTGTCTCTTTAATGTATTGTGTATATCCCATTTTTTTACCAGTCTCTTCGCCTCTTTTGTTGCGCCGTCCACTTGGTTTTGACTAATTCCTAGAGCAGCAAAAACCATAGTTTTGTTGCTTGTTTTGTCTCCGTCATGATCTCCAGGTGACTAGCCCATCTGAGACTCTGTTGCCTACAGTATCTGAATGTTGTATCTTGTCTTATCAGTGCGTCCAGCGCTTACTTCATCCATTGTCGTCCTCTTCTTCAAAGATTTTTCAATTCAATATTAATAAATCTCTATGGTATCCTCTTCTCTAAGTTCTCTATGGTTAATCTGATATGCCTATAACACACTCTATGTCCGACAATGAAGATAATGATGAGTAATGATGATACAAATATACGCACCTGCCAACATATATCGTATTTTTAGATTTATTAGTTACAACACACAACGGACCACTTTAACTTGGCCTATGTACACACGGACAGGTAAACAACTGCGCAACGTCCATAGCAATAGTAGCGGATCAGAAGATCAAGTTCCTACGGGCCCGCGGACCGCCGATCATGAACCCTGCCATGAGCCAAACGTTCACATCAACGCTGAGGCAAATTTAGATACCGCACGCGAGCTGTCCCCGGCGTCAGAGTGAAGGAGAGGGGGAGGAGGGACCCCTCGGTCCTTCGGGCCATGATATCGGGATGCATCTCTCTGGTCCGCGGGTCCCCCCCTTTCGACCTTAAACCTAGTCTCGTCGCCCGAAGATCAATCATAGCAATTCGATGATCAGGTCCAACAAAAAGATGAAGGGACTTCATCTTATAATTGATGGTTCCTAAAGCCTATTAAGGCTCACACTAGTCACAACTATTGTAACATAACGTTCTATACATAACTGCGAACTGACTGATCTAGTCTTCTTTATCATTCTTTGGACATTCACATGTGACGTAGTATGATTCCTAAGCTATTTTTAATCTCAAAAGCTATGCCTCTCGAGCTTTCGTTGCGAGCTTTAAGCTTCGCGGATGTGGCAGCCGTGTGTAGTACGGAGGTGAGTATAAAACGAGTACGACGGGCGTTTCGCGTGTACTCGCTGCCCGCAAGGTCAAGTGCGAGCGTCCGAGTCATTGCTCCTCAGCGCATGCCTGCGCCCGCGCACTGCACTCAGTTACTGACGGTAAGTTCTTACTTAATTACAGTGTAAACAATTAACGATTCACTGACAAAAATAATAATTGTTAAATTAATATATATAAATATATAATAAGTATACATTTTTTCACGTGTATATGGTGTAAACAGATGTTCTAATTTTGAATATTTGTACTTTTAATATTATTATATTTTGTCTTATGAACATAAAGTGATACTACATATTAGTCTTTAGTTTAAAACATAATGTAATTGTATATAATATATTGTATATAATACATATGTGTATATAATATTTCCAACTTAAATCAACAAGTATTCTGGCTTTTTAATAAGAATTCTTTTCTTATCTGAACTTAAAGCAACTTATCTTAATTTTCAAGGCGTTATCCAAATCTGTATGTAGTCCTGTTTCATTTCAATTCAAAAGTCATCATAAATATGTTTAATAAAATAGTATTTCTCAAGAATATGATAGACGGTGAGTTTTTTGAGCTTTTTAAGTCAATACCTGACATACATTGTAATATAGAAGATAATAAAAAATATAGATTATGTGAATATATCGATCTGTTCGGCTGGTTGGCCCCAGAACACTCAAATTTTCATTTTAATCTGCTTTCGAAACGCAAAGAGCGAGGTTTCTAACTTATAAGTCTTGCAGGTATATTTTTTTTATCAAATATCGATATAAATAATTAGTTAGAAAAGAAAATTAAGTCGATACACGTCCTTATTTCTGTTTTCACAGCTTAAATTAGTATTAGCTTTGACTGCCTTTTTTCATAATCAACCCGACGAGGTTGATAAAAAAAGTACTTTAAAAAGTGATAGGTTCTTACAAAATAGTGTTACAAGATAATTAATTGGAAAAGCTAATAAACAGTTGGTACCTACTTAATTAATAAAAAAAAAGTTTCAGACGCCAACACTGTAATATAAACGTCAAGTTGTCTGATTGATCTCAGCATAGTTTTTTGTACCTACCCACTCTAAACTCTTACAGAACGGTACATGTTTACACAAGTATTCTTTGACGTGATACTTTTTGTGGTGAAAATTATTTTTGTTCCTTTTATCTGTGCTAAGCGCTTTTAGAGTTCAACAATACAGTTTAAATATATATATATATATATATATATATATATATGTGTGTGTGTGTGTGTGTGTGTGTGTGTGTGTGTGTGTGTGTGTGTGTGTGTATAGTTTTATGTGCTAAGAAAATAATGTTAGTTTTGATTTTAATAACTGATAGTCTACCAGTTGCTCGAGCTAAGCACTGCTAAAGTAAACGTAGTTTTGGTCGAAATAAAATAAAGCCTATATTTTAAATATAAAAACGTTACATTTCCGAGCGAAATGTCATTATAATCGGTGCAGCAGTATCGGGAATTAGCCCGGACGAACGTATTTACACGAGGGCTAGTTGTATTTTACTGACTTGTCAAATTTATGTTTCAAGGAGGGCAATGTATCGGCATAGTAATCATGTGGTTTTTCATGGTGGCGTCGGTAGTCGTAAATGGGCTCCGATTGGGTGTTTTTAGCTTCTGTCGGGCGTCTTAGAATGCATTGCAGCAAAGACACACCTACCTATCTACCAGATATACGATAGTCAGTTTATTAGAGTGGCACACTATATAAAACATACGTTTCGCTTGTTACTGGCGAGGCGCCCTGGCTTCGTTCGTGAATAAAAGAAACAATAATCCACTAAAACCTTGCTCGGTTATCGCTCTACAATTCGAAAATTCGTTCAGTAGATTTTGAGCAAATCCAGTATATACAGATGGGCCGGTTTTGGGGAATTGTAATATGTATATGATAATGTATGTAGATGAAGCGATAGGTAAAATTTGAAAAGTACAGAACCATTGTAATAAATTCAACTCGAACTTAGCACAGTTTTTATTGTGGTCATTGCTTTTTAGCGCTCGCAAAAAGCTCACTCGAACTAAACAAATAATAACGTGAGTAAATCGTGGAGCACGAAATTCCTAAGACGAGTGCCGTGCTGCATGCAGGAGATGTGGGCCGCGACAACCGGGGAGGTACCTGTGGTACACTACTAAAAATGTGTCCTGTGGCCCGTTGGGCAAATAATTATAATTTTACCGGCTTAACGGATGTTAGGAGTAAACGCTGTCGTATTTTTAATTTCGAGTAATCATTGGAGGAATCGTGGGTAGCGAACAGTCTTTGACATTTGCATAACCTCAATAAATATTCTAAAATGTATATCCCATACTTAGCAATATAATTTGTATTTTTTACAAAATTTATCTCGAATTTATGACGTGTACATAGATATTCTCGAAAGCTGTAGTTATATGAAATATCTTCTTAAAAGAATGGAATGTCTTACTTATATCTTCCTAAAAGCAGAACGTTCCCACCACGTATATGTTACTGCCGCTATGAGCTCTCACAAATTAGATTATACGTAACAATTTAAAGAGTTACGTTTATTTATTCGCAGAATAAACAAATAGTAGATCCCGTTAGCGTACTGAGGTCTAAAGTCCTAGATTTAAATTTTTTATCACAAAAGGCCAGCGCCTACTCAGATAGTTCTAACTGGTACGACCACCCCCGATGGGCCATCCATGCAGAGCTGGCTGGTCCGATTTACCTACAATGAAACACTATCTCCCGCTAAGACAGATTAGGTTATTTGACCTTTGAGGATTACATGAAATATTTCATCTACGATTTATTTTTCTAGACGATGAAGAATGTTTTGTGTACACATTTGTATAACAAGTATTTAGATGTAGATAATAAGATGACAACCACAAGTTGTCCATCTCCATACTACTTGTACTGCTCCACATGGAACCGGTCCTGAGAATGACAGTAAACATGTGCACAAACATTGCACAACCCACCGTCGCAGTGGTCGCTGGTCTGACCACGTCATACGCCACTGGACACGCGACCTCATGTGGAATGCGTTTCAAGTGATGTCGCTAACTTCACTTAAAATCGCTGATCTGAAGCATATATAATATTGAATATTTACGGATGGTTGATATCTATGGAAAAAATAAAATTATTGGGTTCATACCCAATCTTTATCTATGTTCTTACATAGATATAATCTAAATAGAGACGGGATGTCAAAGACAGTTATAAAACTGCGACTGGCTTCATATGACAGTGTAATAGACGTAAAAGATGAATGTTATAAATGCGATACTTTATTTGTATGTTTGTAATTCATTCACATAAAAACTCAGTTGGATTACATTTATATTCCAATCTGGAACAATATGAAAATCTCCGTACTAATGAATGGTTCCCATTTTTTTATCCGGAATTCTTCATAAAGGACAGCCACCTGCGACGGAAGCCACAGATACGCTATGTCCGACTTGCGCAGACTCGCACAGACTAAAAAAACGGGATGTTGACGTGTCGCTATGTGACTTAAGTACGGGGTGCCCAATGACATTCTTCCGTACATGAACGGTTCCCCCGGGGTAGATTTTGCGCGATTGAAATCGCAAAGCGTAGCCTAGAACCATCGATCTAGAGAAGTGCTACCTTGGAATCGTGCTCACGTAGGCTATCTGGAAGTATCACAAAAACTAAAAACCAATTAATGTTCCTGCACGGTCACGCAGTCCGATTCTTTTACAGAACAACAATCTAAACACACAACATGCTAAAATTCTGCATGAGCAAAGTTCATGAACATTTCATACATCATACACTGAGTCTTTACGTTCTTTAGACCGTAAATACTAAGTGTATGATGTATGGACATTTAACTCAAAGCTCAGTACAGAGTGCAATCAGCCAAACAAAGGATAGTACAGCACTGCTACATAAATAGCTTACTAAATATCTAAGCATGCAATTTCTACTGCCTTTACATGTTATGTGCTAATATATTGCCATAGTTTTTCTATAGTTAAATTCATATTTTAATAACAACACACACTTACATCAGGTTTTTAATGTGGTAGGTGGAAAGAATCGGGTGCCCCACATATACATTGCCCCGTCCACAATAATGGCTATCTTAGCTCGTATTTCTTAGCTATTTATATGGAATCTTCAATACTTTTAAAGTTACAAATATCACCAATATCTGTTATTTTTTAATCATCAAAAGATGTCTTTTGAACACTAAAAAAGTGCATTATAGCAATATATCATATACTAGTTATGCCTAAAATTAACTCGTGTTTCCCTCTCCTTAAATAGACCCATCCCACTCTCGTAGAATCTATAAAATAAATAAATAATCTAGTAAAAATACTAAGTGGACCATTTTTGAAGTAAAAACTTCTTTGACGTTGTTAGGCAGGGTTAAATATCATCCCGAGGAGGTGAAGTCTGGTCTTTACGCCGAGGCCAGCCTGTCGCTGGAGGGGTCCTGTTGCCTGCAGATCCGGGACCCTCCACTGATAGCGGCTGAAGGATCCCGTAGGGGTTTATTTGGTATTGCTACCCAATGGCCGAGTCCAACATAGGTCTGGGGGTCTACCCGGGCTCCCAGGTATCATGCGTAAATGCATTCCCCTTCGTCACCAAAAAAAAAGAAGGGTTAAATATCATAAGCCAGCACGCAACAGCAGTTAGACGTCAGCAGACATGCTATAATTACGAAGCATTACGGCTCGTGGCATGAAAGTAAAGCACATTAAGATTTTCAATTCTAGTCCTGGTGCCTTTTTCTAAATGATAACTATTTTTATGTTATTTCGGATTGTAATATTTATATGTGCCAAATTTCATTCAATTCCGTTCATTTGTTTTAGGAAGAAGAACAAGCATACATACATACTTTCCCATTTACAATATTAGTAGTAGCTAGCTGTAGCAATTTTTTATAACTAGAAATTCCTTGCCTTTCTATTGCCTTACCGCAGCGTGTACAATAAAATCTTTACACCTTTCCACAGGCACTATAAATCGCAGTCGTGTAAACTGGTCGGGTTACTTTCTGGCTGTAAAGGAACCAAATTATAGTCAGTATAATGAAAAAGAAAAAAAAACCGAAACAAACAATTGGACTGCTTAAAATTACGCATAAACGCGAAATACCGCTCGCTGATTAATCACGATATGCTCAGAAACTATAACACCTACAAACTTAATATTTTACATGTAGGTTTCTGTTAGGGTGCAGACATTCGCTAAGTAAGAATTTTATGGAACTATGTTGAGTTTCATAAAACTATATCTTTGAGGGTGCGTTTTTGGGGTGGCGTACGCAGGTAAAAAAGCTACTATAATATGCGTGATGTTATTCGCGTTATTATACAACGACGTTATATTACGAATATAACGACGTTATATTATGAATGTAACATCACATCATACGTTAAAGTCCGTCAAGCCTAGTAATGTCCTTACATAAGACAACATACATACGCTCGAAAACATTACCCTCCGTCCAACTAACAAACCGAGTTGTACTCAGTTCAACTACTTTCATCAAAATAATATTCATCGAACATCATAACGATTTCTTTCGCTCCCATCCAACGTACTGTAAATTCACTTAAAACCAAACAACACTTAAACATCACCGTTACATTTTATTAACGAAACAAAAACCATCTCGAAATCGTCTTGATTGTTATGGCAGTGTGTTTGTAACGGTACAGCTGTGAGAGCCATACAAGTAACTCATTTGCCTTCGTCATAATCACCGGATAAACCATACAATAACCACGAAGAGTGGGCAGACAGCCAGTTCACGGTGTGAAGAATTTTGAGAGTACTTCAAAAACAGAACGAGCAGATTGCTTTTGCTGAAGCTGATTAAAAGATACAATTGTGCAACAGCGGACGAATAGAGTTATACAATTGAATGAAATAAGGCAATGCTATAGAAAAATGTTATTCTCCAACTCTCCAATGACATTTTTAAACAATATCTGTATGCACACAAAACTAATTTATGTATTTGCAAGGCTTAATATTATTCTTTCGAAGGGTTAACCTCGAAACCTTTAGAGTACCTTCCGTACTGGTTTTTGTTTGTTTGCACGAACGAATCTCTGGAAATAGTTAACCGATTTTGGAAAATATTTCAGTGTCAGATAGCCATATCATCGAGGAAGGCTATAAGCTATATACTATGATGTTACGACTAATAAAAGCGGAGTTACGCGAATGAAACCAGGAGTCGCAGCTAGCTTATTAACATGGCTTAGTCTCAAAACAAATTTATCGTTCCATTTCTTCTTTTATAATATAGGGGACAAATTAGATATCTGAGCCTTTTACGACTACCGACGCCCATGAACATCAGTATAATTATGCCGATACGTAGCCCTCTTTTTTACCTCCCCCCAAATTGGCCACCGGCCGCTCACAAACTGCACGAAAAGCAACACCGTAGGTGTGACTTTACGGCGGTATCAAGTGAGCGAGAAGTACCTCCACGGCAGTGCTGGCCCAATTCCGGTGCACAGGAGGATGTAGTGTCATGTACCATGCAAGGCACTACCTCCTCCTATGCCCCACAAAACCTACAACGTTTCTAAACATGGCGAGATTTCTTTGTATCAATACAAGAGATAACTAACAAATAGTTTGTTGAGAATCTTATCTTTCAAACGTCATTTTAGCGGTTCCATATTTGAAATCAGCACAAGATCATAATTTCCTGGTAATGTTACAAGAACTGTGCCCACCGTACGTGTGTATTAGTCGCTAGCTTCCAGGCACGGCAATTTGTTACACTCAGGCATGTACTAGCTTTTGATTCAGTCCGTGTGTGACCTTTGGTGTATGTTAAACCGCGTTGATGAGAAACCATAAAATAACGTACATTGAGGTGAATATCTTATGAACTTTTTTTACATCAATGAAGTTTTGGTATATGATGCATTTGTGTAAAAATAATGACAAGTCTTCATTGTCCACCTATTTGCGTTTCCTTATTTAAATAGCAATATCTTGGGTCCATTACATTGGTTAAAATTTATATTGTTTTCCCAAAAATAATAAAATCCTAGAAATAAAGTAAATAAATAAATTAATTAATTCTTTTTAGCTAAAATTGTTGAGTAATACACCTATTTGATGAATCAGACACCAGCCTGACTAGAAACTAGATAGTTACTACATAATTAGGCTGTTTAAAATAGTTATGAAATATCACTGTTCTTTTGGAACAGTAACAACAGAGAACAAGTAGAAAAGGATGGCAGTCTTTTTTTAAATCTAAACATAGATTTTCAAATTGGACCAGTAGCTCTTTCTATTTTGTTGACGGGGAAGAGGGCCAGGAGCTACTGAGATTTGGTAATCTTTTAACGAAACAAACAAACTTTATAATGTTAAATATAAAACTCTCGTGTCACCGTGTTAGTCACTTTACTCCTCCGAAACGGCTTTAACGATTTTTATCTACTTTTATGTGCATATTCATTAGGTCCGAGAATCGGCTATCATCTATTTTCCATAGCTCTAAGTGATAACACCTAGAAATAATGTATATGGCAAGACAACGTTGGCCGGGTCAGCTGGTATTAGTAGAGATTTGTTTTGTTATTTTACTACCTGTGTTTCAGGTTGTGGTCATGTGACGCAAGTTTGGCTATTATCCCAAACTTTGTTCGCCATACTATGGCATACTGTCACTGGTGCGACCGACCCAGCGCTGAAACAGAAATGCAGAACAGTGCGATCATTAAAAGATACCATTTTTTAAAAGCCGATAATTACTAATTCTGTCTGCTTATGGTATTTCATCCTCCGTCGATGGTGTAACGGGGATTTTTTTCCCATATTTCCGATTGACGCACGTGAGAAACCAGTTCCTACGGACCTGTAGCACCGTTACTATTACCGCGCTCATAATTGACCTGCCACCACTTGTTTCCTGCACACTTTCATGTAATTAACTGGATTATAGAAGCCAAGCCAACAATGGATGTAAAATCCGAATCTCTTTATTAAAAGGTAGTCCCCTGCAGTAGGAGAAATACAGTTGCCTTCGTTGGAGCACTTGCTGTAATGTGTGTACAGTTGTGTGTGTGTGTGTGTGTGTCTAGCATTAGGACAAGTAAGGGGTTGTAAATCAACGAAGTTCGTATGTCCGACTAGAGTCACCGAGATCTAACTAAAAACGTCCTTAATATCAACCCTACGATATCATCTTGGATGGGTCAACATGTGAATCTGCGTATCGGCTAAGTCACACAAAATCTACTTCAGTTAGGAAAAAAATTGAAATGCACCTTTGACTTGGATTGGCTTAGCTTTTAGATGTTATTAATTTTTATAGATAAGCAGGCTCCATAAAGTCAAGGTTTTTTGCCCTCCTTTTCACTTCCCCTCCAATGGGCCGCCGACTACTCACAAACAACATCTGCCACTTTAAGGCGGTATGTAGTGAATGAGAGGTACCTCCCCGGTCGTGCGAGCCCAATTACGTTGCATAATACGTAGGATTCATGCACCATACACGGCACTACCTCCTCCTACTACTCACAAAATTGGCTTGTCAGGTTTTCAGTTCAAACCTTCCATGGTCCTAGTTTTGATAGTTTTCCAGGCAATGGTTGATCTCTGCCAAATTTAATCAAAATCCGATCACTAGAGTTCGCTAAAACGACAAACATACGTCCAAATTTTGCATTAATGTACAGTGCTACTTGTGAGTCTCTCTTAATTAAGTAAATGATAATTTTCGATTATTTTTGATCAACACGATATCGATTAAAATCGACTACAGCCTCGGCAAACGTTTCATTTGAAAATCTTTCTATATCAACGACGGCCGGCTATTTCCCGTTTGAACATGCAGCATAAAGAATGCCATGGGATCAGCTGAACTTAACAACCCAATGGCACGAACGTTACTTTAATGTAATCCGACAGATCCATCGTTATAGAAAATGTTAATTGCACTCATTATCTCCGATCATACGGGTTGACATATCACATGCAGAAGATACAAGTCTACATCAGTCTCATGTACCGAACATATTATTACAACCTGTTTGGAAGGGATACGCGCCATATACTTGCCAACTCGTTTATTATTTACCATTATCATGTGAGAATCTTCGTTATTTATCATCTCAGATCATTGTCCCCGGGAATCGCGGGCTTGAGCCTCGCTACGGCACATTTTGTGCTGTAATGTTATAGTTTAACATTGCTTGTGTGAGTACTTTAATTATTATTTCCTCGGTCACGATGATTGCCTCGACGGTTTTTTTTGCTTCCCTTGGAAATCCATCGACGGTCTAGCTATTCTAACGAGCTGCATGTTCAGTCTTAACAATTTCTTGGTCAGATCAAAGCGTGATTAGGATTTTAATAAGGTTTCAACATTCGGCCATGACGGAGAAGTTTCTAGCTCTAGTGCAGAACTATCAGACGCTTATAAACATTTGCACCACTAGAGAAAAATCGTAACTGTTGAAATAAAAATGGTTAAATAATAGAAGAAAGAATTCGCATTTCGGAAGTCAAGCGAGTGATAAACAGAACAAAACAGTATCTAGATATCAATGTCCCAATAAACCAAACTAAAGGCAGAGCAAATGGATCTTGATGTCCCAAGTGTTCCGTCTCATCGAATTGGTAATAAAGGGTAGACTTCTTCCGAGTGGACGCCAAATGAACATCTGCTGATGGGAACGAACTCTAGATCTATATAAATAGTCTCCTGATAAAGTCAAACAAAAGTTATAATAAGTGAGGCATGTCTTTGTTGACTTTTTAAATGTTAGATCAAATAAAGATTATTTTTGTAAGTAAATCTTCACGAATTGTACTTTTGTGATTAAAATTATGTATAAACCGAATGTAAAAAAGAAAGATACGCAACTACTTACAACATTTTCATAAGTTTTAAACTTATGAAAATGTTGGTCTAAAATTAAAAATTTACGTTCGAGAATTATGACCTTATGATTTCTTGTGTTGTCCTTCCCGGTTGAACTAAACACGCTTCTAGCACAGACTGTTTCACAATGTTCCTTGTACTTCTTACATCTCCTTTTTTCACTTGTTTTTTGAAAAAAAAACTATAATTCCAAGTGAGTTTTAGTTATAAGTATAGTTTTAAAATCCACGAAGCTGCTGTAGCTGTATGAGTTAACATTAATTTATATACGATTTACCTTATGAATCATAGGCGAGGAATTTTTATACCATCCCAGAACGCTTTCATTGCAAAAAAATAAAATGGATTAGATGTTTATTAGTTATCATACTTAACATGAGTTATTAGAGATCAGAGTTGCGAATAGACCGTAATAAAACTTGTAAAAAAATGTATGTCGTAACTTGAAAACGAATACTTACGGTATATTAATTAAGTTTTCTGCCTACTCATTAGGGTCCTGGTGTGAAAATGTTTGCGTGTGTGTGTAATAATTGAATAATATTAATATTTACATAAAATAATTTAACTAGTTTAGCTTAATTGGATTTTGTGGTCGGCAGAAAAAAATCAAGAATATGGGAGTCGTTAGTGCATTTATATGTTACTACTATCACTTAAGGGTATTAAAAGTAGATAGTAGCCGATTCTCAGACCTGCTGAATATTCATATAAAATTTGGTAAAAATCCGTAAAGCCATTTCGGAGGAGTAAGGTAACAAACATTGTGACACGAGAATTTTATATATGTGATAATTATGAAAAGATTTATTTTATTACTATAGATAATTATGAAAATTTATTGTATATAATTATGAAAAGATTTATTTTATTATTATAGATAATTATGAAGATATATTGTAACAGGTGAAAAATTAATAAATAAATAATATTTATTTACAATCGTACATTGCGTCCAGTTTTCGATGTGCTGACAAGGACAACCGATATACTTTGCTGTTTTTCTCTCATTTACTTTCGTATCATTTACATTTATCACTGTTTATATACCAGTAGTGAGGGTACATTAATATATCTACCACACACATATTAAGAAACAACCTTCAAACAGTCGATTAAATCATTGGCCAGTGCCGACGAAGTTGACGGTTAACAGATGGATGAACTAAAATTATCCTTTTTACTTTCACAGCCATAGAATAAACCCTGAACGTCCGCTAAAACCGGGCCGCAATTATATCTCGCACAGGATGCATAAAACGCCCGTTATGTTACTTACTCGACTCATTGGGAATGTTCACTGGTAGTGAATTGCTAAAAGACAAGCAATCAAAAGAAAATCCGACTTCTGTTACATAAGTCTTTCGGTAGGTACTTACTTAGCACAGGACTGAATAACTTAGTTAATAATGTTGTCATGACAAGCTACTAGGTTCCTCTGTTAAGTCCTTATTGCAAACAAACTTCTTTTGAATATTTACTTTTTTCCAAAAAATAAAATAAAAAAAAATACAAACTTGTGTTGAATTACCACTATTCTCGCCAAACTTTAACGTTTGATGGCGAAGCGCTCAATTTTACCTATTATTTCACCAGTACCAATTTAAATATTCGCGTCGACATGTGTTATATGTATTGCTATGTGATAATTTTCAATAGAAAATTGCCATATTATTATATATCATAACCATGGTGATTATCTATTGAACATATTCTTATATCATTCATTATATTTAACTACCTACGCATACTAATTCTCTATTGGACATATTCTTATATCATTATATTTAACTATCTACGCATACTAATTCACTATTGGACATATTCTTATATCATTATATTTAACTATCTACGCATACTAATTGTCTATTGAACATATTCTTATATCATTATATTTAACTATCTACACATACTAATTCTCTATTGCCACGAATACACCTAAATTCCTGCCATACAATTTATCGGGTATGACCTAATGCAGTTGTCAATCGGTAACTACTTATGTAAATTCTGTAATAATGATTTATAAAAAAAAAATACTTTGGAATCCATTACCAGCCTCTGTGCTTCCGGACACCTTCAACTAAAAAAACGTAACGTTCCAGTGACCAAGTGCAAGCTTATCAAGTCACAAAGAGAAGAAAATGTCCCTGGGAAAGTTACGCATGTAAAATTTATGTTAAATTATTTTTTTCTCACCAGTTCCCAGGCAAGTCGCTATTTGCCTGTATGCAAATTCTCGATATTTTATCTCGAACCGGCGGATAAGATTGTGACCCACATATCGATATTTAAATTTTATGGTTCAATTAAATGTGGGAAAGTTCACGAAACAGCTTGGATTTGATTGAGAACTCACTGGACTGCGGAGCCGACTACAGAAACTGGCACAATGATCCTGATCTGGTCGTATTTCAGGATGTCACTCGCCATGGTCATAAACAGCCATCACCTGTCTACAATTAAAGATATACTTAATCTACCAACAGATCGTCTTCTCTGAAGCCGCCTTAACAAAAATCTTTTTCGTACATCTAACATTCAACAACCCAATCAGTACTTTTACTGTCGGTTTGCAATATTTGCGGCAGAAGAAAGAGATACTTTTCTGGCTCTTCTTGCTGCCCGTTGCCTTGGAGGGCACAATAAGTCGTCGTTCCTGCGCCTGGTTTCCCTCCGGCCGTGTCTGCCGTGCCCTCGGAATAGGAGAATGATAGAACAAAAAGTGAACTTCTGTCCGCGCACTCGCTACTACACGATAATATATAACCTGCGCAGCCGGCTAGTCTCTATAGAGATAACCGCACGTGGCCGAAATTCGGCTACGAGGATAATACTAATACTTTGTGTTACACTATTTTACATGTCCAAGTACATGAAAAGTTAAAACATGCATTTCTTATTCAAAAGCTTCACCATAGTCTAATGTACTCTCTATTGACATTTTATTTCGGTATAATGCTATACCTGTCATTGCCACGCCTCATTATTAGTGTGTGTGTGTTTGTGTGTGTGTGTGTGTGTGTGTGTGTGTGTGTGTGTGTGTGTGTGTGTGTGTGTGTGTGTGTGTGTGTGTGTGTGACTGTGTGTACGAGAGCTCATTACGCAAGGTAATTGCAGATGCGGTGGCTGAGCTTCCGACCGTTGACCCCGCTCGGCAACTTGGGAGAAAAAAGTCTTATTAATACTTCTCACATTGTTTTTGCTAACTACATTTTTCATGAGTTAGATTGCGCAATTATCTTTATGGAGATTAGCGGCCACGGCGATTATGAGTTTAGATAGACACGAATTCCTTCCTTTTACACCTAAAGAAGGTGCAAAAAAATATGAGTGACAGGTGAAGCAAGATTACGTCGTTACGTCCCTTGAACGCTCTCAGTTTAGAGTCATTTATCCTCTGATCATGATCTCTAGAAGTTAGAAGTTCACGTCAGCGCCGAAACCACTTCAGCTAGCCGCGAGCTCACCCTGGCGTCAAAATCGGGAGAAGAGGGATCCATCGATCCCGCTGGTCATGATAATAATAGTTACATTAGCTAGTACAAACACTCTCATATCGGGATGCATCTCTCCCATTTGCGGGTGAGGTCCCCTTTACAATCTCGACGATCGGGTTAGCGTTCGTATATATTAACCGAATATATAAGAAAATAGAAAGAATAGAAAAATAAGTTATCCTAGCCGAACGGTAATCCGTTTATGGATGATATTTTTTGTTTCAAGGTGACTACCATTTGATGACTAATTATCAATTGATGACTACCGACACACATTAACGTCTTCATTTGCAGATGCATTGCCCACTTTCACCTATTGCCCAATGGGCCATCGGCTTCCCACAAACCGCAGGAAATGCGACTGTATAGTATTTGAGGTTATATCTTGCTAGAGGTACGTAGGTTGTGCGGGCCCAGTTCAGTTGCAGTTCGGCATTGCACTAACTATTACTAAAACCATTAAAACATTGTATGCAGCACTTCAAGATAATGATGAAGATATTCTCCGTGTGCCTGTTGTGTCTGGCGGCGCAGGCGCACTCCAGCAGCGACGACCGGTTCATCAAGAAGTATGCTATGATGAAGGTGACTAAAAATATGCCGGAAATTATAAACACAACGTGGCTTGATGTACATTGGATAAGTTTCGGTTATCTAAGTATGACGTCCTTAATGAAGTTCATTTTTGTGTACTGCCCACTTTTACTAGGGTTTGGTTTGAAACTCCAAATTGAAATAAATTTCAAACTACATGTTAAATAGCGAAAGTGCATACATAGAATGGACAATGGTACGTATTTCAATTAATCAAATGATATATATTTTTTCGCGTCATTTATCCCCTATAAAATGCCAATTTTATGTTATAATTTAACATATTAAATTTCAATCAACTATAAAAACCGTTTGGTGTACGCAAAAGAAGTAAAACATTAAATAGATATTTTTTATGAACTTGGACGGTTCCTTAAAGAGTCTAACTTCACATACCAAATACGAACGGTCACTAAGTATATTAAGATATCGAAAAACCCCGTTAAGTAGTTCAGTTAAAGTACCTGACTGTGTATTGCAACATAAAATTATTACAACAATTTCAATTTGATTATCATTAACAGTCCAGTTCCTTATCTGTCCACTAATCTACGCCCCCTATTTCAGTGAATACCAAAACAACCTAAGTCTATTGCTCTTCTGACCCGTTATTACAAAAATCTCCCGGTAATAAGTCTTGCTAACAAACAATTCTCTCCTGCTTCGTCAGTAAATAAATTAACAAATTTAAAATTAAACCTTCCTATGAAATCGCTCTATCGGTGGGTGAAAACCGCATAAAAATTGGTTCAGTAGATTTTTGGGAAAGTCAAGTGTAGCTTTCGAAGATTAATTTTATAACATGTATTTCTAAGAGGGCTAAAAATAACAAAAAGTTCGCAGTCGGTAGGATTCGAACCTACGCTCCCAGAGGGAATCTGATTTCTAGTCAGACGCCTTAACCGCTCGGCCACGACTGCCCATGACGGTGGTGTTGAAATGGTTGTACTATAGTTGTAAAGAATCATTGTACAAACAATTATAACATTTACTGAAATTAAAAAGGAAACTAAATTAATTTAATTAAAATATTTGAACATTAAGAAAATATAAACTTACATTTAAAAAAGTATATTTTTATTACCGTTTAATTTCCAGATATACGAAAGTTGTTTCGGGCCCGAAGTCGTGAAACAGATACGAAAAGAAATGAAGGACGCGTATACGAAATGTTCACCACCGCCATCTTTTGAGGAACCCCCGAACCAACAAATACCTCCCATTTTACTCGCGAAACTGCCACCTGGTTTCACTTTAGACTCGTCACAAACTATTGTGAAGCCGGCAGATGGCGCTAGTCTGGGCCAAGAAAATGACTTACCAGCTCAAGATCAAGGCCAGCCACCACAGAAAGTTGGACAAGTGCCCATTCTGCCATTCCGAGCTCAACCGGTAAATATAAATGAAATTATTAAAAATGTATATGTTATCATTAAAAATGACTATTCTACCTGCCTCCTGTGAGGATTGAACTCACGACCCCTGGTTTACGAGACCAGTGCTCTACCACTGAGCTAAAGAGGCGACGAATTGCAATACAAAAGTAAAGATCATTTCATGTGCACAAAATTGATAATTATTTATTTACTAGCGACCCACCTCGGCTTTCCACGTGTAAAAAATCCATATATTTTGTCACTACTAACCTGGACAAGATAACGCGCTAATTTAAATAATGATAGAAGATTTCATCAAAGTCTATTTGGGATTAGTAAAGGGTAAGCGTAATTGGGCCGGCATGACCGGGGAGATACCTCTCAAATGACAATTGGCTGGTGAGTTTCAATGGTCCGTAGACGGTGAGGAGGGAAGGACGGCTGTACTTCTGCACAACACTCGTATAGTCTCGGAGTCACCAGGATGACTTACCATCAAACGTGGCAACTCCTCCTTCATTTATTTATTTCAATTTACGTTTATTGCATTAACAGTAAGAACCAAGGCGCACAAAAAACTTTTATCACAGTACTTCAACAAACAAATGATAATCAACATTAGGTTATCATGTAGCTAGCCAAAGCGTAGACACTTCAAACCACCTTGCAAAACGCAAGGATACATACATACGGAATACTTTGGCTTTTTGGACTTTATTTACTTTAGGTTTTCTGTATTTAAAAACATAATTACAATTATTATAATACGACACACATTAAAAATTTAAACACGACATGAGACTAAGAATTGACAACAAAGCAAATTGAAAGGAGTTCATATTGTAGATGTCGTTGCTACAATTATTTAACATTTCATTCAGTAAATGAAATGCCGAGTGTTGGGGCGCTCCTCGTTTGCCTCCACACACATTCCAACGCAAAATACTTTAACGCCTGTTGCTAAAAAAATCCATCATTGGAGCCTTTTTATTGAGGCCAATAGGCATAGACTTTTTCTTTAATAGTATAGGGGCCAGACGAGCAATCGGACCATACTTAGGACTACCTACGCCCATGAACATGCACATAAATATTGCGTTGCCCTCCCTTCCTCCCCACCGCAATGGGACACCGGCTACTCAGAAACCGCACGAAACGCGATGACGGAGACGTCACCTTACGGTGGTACCTCCCCGGGTGAGCCGGCCTAATTCCCCTGCAATGCAGCATGGCACTGTCGCCTGTCACCTGCAAAATCTACAAACACACGGCTATGCATATTTATGAACTACCCCATAGAACCTCACACACAGTACGTAACGCGACAGGCAGGCATTTCACGGTTATATTTGTGTGCGAGAGGTAAATAGAAAGTACTTATGTCCCCCCCCCCCTCCCCCCGAGCCAGATATGGCGATCAGGAGCCAACTGCGCCGGACATATTACAGTGCACAAGCGTGAGGGTTCATCTCACTCAAGTGTATTTGTGTGTGTGATGCATCAGCGCTTACACTTGTGCACTGTGTGTTTGTGTGATGCGACGCAACATGGCGATGCGACCGGGAATTAACGGAGAGAGAGAAAAAAGAGTGAAGTGACACGACACTGCCGCAATGTGTCTGCTACGTTGTCGAGTTTCGTGCGGTTCGTGAGGTGGCCCATAGAAGGGGAGGATGAAAGGAGGGCCACACGTCTGCATGAAATAATGAGAATGTCTATGGGCGTCGGCGACAAAAAGGGCTCATTTTGTTCGTTTGCTCTTTTGTACCTATACTGCATAAAAAGTGTTTCCATCACGCCGGCCCAATTCTGCTGCAAATCATTAACTGCAGAGGGGCGGAGGGAAGAAGTGCAAGACGTCTGCACATAATAATGCCAATGTGTGTGGTAGTGGAGCCGAATGAGGCCGATACGAAGTGGAGGCACCTCGCGCTCAAAGATACCGCCGCAAGGCGACAGCTATGCCGTCACGTTTCGTTCGGTTTCGGACTTCCGGTGGTCAGCGTTCCGGAAAATGGGAAAGAAGGAGGGCAACATTTCTGCATTCAACTGTCATATTCAATAAATAGCTCCGCTCGATTTCCCCTCTTAAACTATAAGAAATATAATTATTATATATATAATATAATTATTGCTGATTATTAGATAATTATTGCTCATTATTAATTGATGATTTGCTAATTGCAGGTGCCGTTCCCCCAGCACGCCGCGCCGCCCTACGCCGTGCCGCAGTTCCGGCCGTACAGCCCGCCCTTCTACCAGCTGCCCTACAACCCCATGTTCTACCCGCCCGCTCAGTACAACAACCCCTACCCCTACCAGCAACAGTTCCCGCAAGGGTTCTACCAACAACCGTACTTCGCGTCCAGCAGAATGTCTGTAAGTATTGTAATCTTTTTTTAAGAATTTTGAAAAGGCTGACAAATACACATATAAAAAAGTCCTCCTTCTTTCTCGAAATCGCCTAAAACGAATGTCAAATGAAAATAGATAATTGTATCAAATTTCTAAAATATTACTTGTAGTGATATAAAAGTGGTTACATTATTGAAGTTGTCACAATGATCAAAACGTTTTAAAATGATGTTATATAGCCTATGTTCATTACTTTTAATGTAGGATTCGAATGGTAGAAGAATTTTTTAATCGGTCCAGTAGTTTCCGTGCCTATTCAATGCAAACAAACAGACAAACAGACAAACAGTCTAATGTTTCCACTCATCATAATATTTGTATAGATATGGTATCTTTTCTATTGTGTTTAACCAAAGTACTTACGGACTGGTACAAATTATTTGCACAATTCTACCACTTTGATAGAGCTCGGCTTATTAATGACATGCGATAAAGCTTTGTGCTTACAACGACTGTTTCGCGACTCACGGGTGAATTGTATGAATGAATTATTTGATTTGGGCCAATTTAAATTATTTAGAAGTGTAGATACCTAGCATGGGTCCCCTAAGAACTCTCAGGTGTATGTACCTCTTGTGGCTTTGGAATGGTCCACGGGTGAATTGTATGAATGAATTATTTGATTTGGACCAATTTAAATTATTTAGAAGTGTTCTCTGTAGATACCTAGCATGGGTCCCCTAAGAACTCTCAGCTGTATGTACCTCTTGTGGCTTTGGAATGGTCCACGGGTGAATTGTATGAATGAATTATTTGATTTGGACCAATTTAAATTATTTAGAAGTGTTCTCTGTAGATACCTAGCATGGGTCCCTTAAGAACACTCAGCTGTATGTACCTCTTGTGGCTTTGGAATGGTCCACGGGTGAATTGTATGAATGAATTATTTGATTTGGACCAATTTAAATTATTTAGAAGTGTTCTTTGTAGATACCTAGCATGGGTCCCTTAAGAAATCTCAGCTGTATGTACCTCTTGTGGCTTTGGAACGGTCTGTCTGGAACCTATGTCTGTTCGGCTCATCCTTATATTTGCGTTTAGATCTTCTACTTAAAGACCGCGTATTTATATTTTCAGCGCGACCTAGACTTCAGGGACCGTTTGGAGCTGATCTCCCGCGGGCCCGGCGCGGGCCGCATGCGCAACGTGACCTGCGTGATGCAAGAGCTGGGCTACATCGACCACAACCTGGAGCCCAACTATCCGCAGATCACGCAGCGGATCAACAGCCTGCCCGTCTCCGCGGAGCTGAAGGGCGACATTCAGGACGGGCTGGAGTTCTGCGAGAAGTTCGCGGTACGAGTACAAACATGTTTTGTATATTTACTATGACAGAGTCTTTTAATGAGTTCATGGATTGGGAGCATTGGAGCGGAATTGGGACGGCACGACCGAGGTAGTACCTCTCGCTCACCTGGCACCGTCAAAGAGGGGGCTATCGTTGGTGCGGTCGCAGTCGGTGGCACACTAGAGGAGGAGAAAAGGAGGACAACGCATCTGCGGAACGATTGTGCGAATGTCTATTGGCGTCGGAAGTCATCAGCAGACTTCGTTTGTTTGTCCTCTTGAGACACATTCTCATACATACGCATCATCCTTGTTTCTCATGCCGCCTTCAACGACACTAGGAGCTCGCTACAAAACATGACAGCGTAGCAGTATTGCGAGGGAGAGGTCAGAGGTATCACGCGGGTCGCGCCATCTGGATCGGGCTGCGACGTACCAATGACAAAACATTACCTGAGAACTCCTGAAACAAATTTTAATCACTGATTTCATAATTATTATTATTATATCTTGTGGACATATCACTCCACATTAGCCTAGTCCTACTGAGTATATCAGCCATAAATAAGCGCACAACCATAGTTCATGCAGTAGGTACTTCTTCACTGTTCTAACTAACAAGCCTGATGAAACCCTGAGCAATTAAAAAAAAAAGAGAAAATTTTCTCTACCATTCTCTGTATACTTTAGGAAAAGGTAGTGCCATGCTACACGGGAAGAGGTAGTGACGTGCATAGTTCATGACACTACTTCCTCCGATGCAACGGAATTGGGCCGGCACGACCGGGCAGGTACCTCTCGCTCACATAATAACGCCGTAAAATGACGTCTTCAGTGTCGCGTTTCATGCGGTTTGTGAGCAGCCGGTGGCCCATTTGGCAGGGAGGAAGCAGGGCAACGTATCGGCATAGTAATTATGTCGATGTTAATGGGCGTTGGTAATCGTAAAAGCTTTAGAATTGCTCGTTTGCCCCCTATTCTATAAAAAAATCCTTGTCTTTAAAATGTTAATGACGTTGGGTTACATTTTATGGTAATAATTTTATGAAACATTGTTTCTCTCCTTGTAGCAATGCGTCCCGGAGCTGAAGCGAGACGTGGCTCCCTTGTCCCAGGAACTCATCAAACCCATGTTCTTCTTCCGCTGTTACAAGGTAAATTATGTTATGTTCAACCGTCTACTAATTAATTTCACCGCTTTGTGTACAATGTACATATCATTAAGCATTTTATTTTATAGAAACAGAGAACACGCGGGCAGTCGGAGCTTTACATAGTCCATAGATATCCAAATAATCGGAGTGCAGACGTGTTGCCAATTCATGCTACCATCCAATGGGCTCACATGCTCACAGGAAACCCACAACCCGCGTGAAACGCGCCAGCGCAGCTGTCACCTCTGGGCGGTATCGTGTAAGCGAGAGGTACCTCCCAGATCGTGCAGGCCCAATTTAGCAGTACATCCCACAACCCTTTACTAATTTAATGTTTACATACAAAACACTTTCACAAATAGCTCCCTGCTCATACCTATCAACATCCACACTACATGACTCTACATAAGTTGTGTTCTGGTTACTATATTTGATAGTGACTTACCAGTAATGTTCGTTTGCCACCTCTGTAATAAAATTTAACAACGTCCACCTTTAAACACTATTTCTATTTTACAGCACAAGAAGTTGGAAGCCTGCATTATGAAGGATATTCGAGAGCGCTTTACCAGTGAGGACGACCTGGAGACTGAAGGCGATTTCAGGCAAGTCCCTGATTTTAAGAAGTTGTGCAAGGCATTAATTTTTAATAACATTAGCAACTGATAACAGATGGCACTGTCTATTGACAGTGCCATCTGTTATCAGTTGCACAAATCAAAATGAATATTAGGTGTTCAATTGGTGCATAAGTCTACACTAGATGGCGTGGAGTGAATTGTGTTTGCTAGCCTAAATAATGTTCAGTGATAGGAACGCACAGAGCCCATATAGGTTCACTATAATTTGTATAATAGTGTAATTCATGTATTAATCTATACATATTGGATTCTAGCTTCCAGGTTTCGTCTACCAGTTTCAAGTTCAATAATGATATGTAAAATTCCTCTACATACAAATATATATTATTGTATTGTGTAAGATTGTACGGAGTAGTATCCTTGGCAACATTACACTTCCTCCGTATGTGATTGTTTCCTCTCATTTTCAGATCACTGTCGAGAGCAGCTCGCTCAGCCCGCGACGAGCCCCTCAGTGACCCTCGCTTCGACGCGCTCGACGAGATGTCGGTATACCTCTACGACTACCTAAGTGGGAGCAACGGACTCGACTTCGATTTGTATTTGTAGACCCACCAAAACTACTTACAAGTTCACTGCCAATTTAATTACGGATATAAGCACTACATCTATCATAAACCGCTTCATTCTCTTTTAAGTCATTCTGTTTTAATTTTACATAGGTACTATTTCATATTTATCTTTAATATAATTGAGTTATAACATGTAAAAAACTAAAAAGAGAGAGAGTAAAATATAAGGATATATAAATTTATTTATACAAGTTATATATAGCTATAATAATTAGAATTATATGTATGTTATTTTTAATATATTTTATGATAGATAAAAGTAAAAAAAAAATAAGTAGATTTCAAAGGATAGACAGTATACGTTTTATGAGGATGAAAGTTTAGGGTATTTTTATTGTTTAAGAATTCGTCTTGGTTTTAAATTATGTGTTTAAAACAAATCTGTCAACTAGATAAGGATTGCTGCACCCTAAGAGAGAAAGAAAACATGTTTTTTTTTTATTATTCAAATAATTTTGAATTAAACATTTCTTGCCAACACAAATTAAATGGTTAGGGTACTAGACACCAATTACAAAACGAATAAAAAAATGTGATTCCAAATTTAAAGGGCAGCAATAAGTGAACAGCTCTTGTTGGCGGGGCGGAGCGCTTCGCCGATGACAGACTTATTACTATTAAGTTTAGAATAAATTTTGTAGGAATAAATCTTTGTTCAAGTTACACTTGGCGTACAATATAGCATTCCAGGTACTGAGATTAATAAAATTTACATTTATTAGATTGGAAAATATTTTACAAATATTTAATTAAAAGAAATCATAGATTAAGGAATAGGTAGAATACACGTGGAACGAGAATAAAAACATTGAAATTATTTCACTCTTTTCATTATTTTTATAAATACTCATGAGTTTTTATGTGGTATTTTTCCTGCAATCTATATTTTGACAGCCTAATAGGGCAACTATTATGTCGATTAAGACTGCACCTGGACGATCAACTCTCTCTCTCTCTCTCTTTCTCTTTTGTCAGCCGACGTTAATCCACTGCTGGACATCCACTGCTCTCCCAAGCGCGCCACTGAACCCGTTCTTCAGCTTTCCTCAGTTGTTTCCCGCTGCCCGGGATGGATCAACTATATCGCGAAATATATAAAACTCGCTCAACTCACAGTTTACTATACTAATTCTAAACGGTCAATATTATTTATTGCACAATATAATTAATTGTCTAGCCTCCAGAGAAGGTACATAAGATCCCGTGCGCACGATCACCCGACGGCATAGACTGTATCCGTCAAGTGAACAGATGAATGAATGATTGGAAGTCGGAACAGATGATTTAAAATGCGATAAAAGAGTTCGGGTGTGAACGTAGCCTTAATTATTATTGACAAACTTCTTCAGTTGAAAGGTTATTAAATAAACAGCGGCTCGCGTGCTCGCGGCGCTGCTCCATGCTCGCTGCCTGCTGAGTGCTCGGGCCACGCAAAGGTCACGCGTCAATCAACACCGCGTCAGCTCCGTCAGCCGTCCACATCGTTTATTCACGCCCGTTTGAATTTATCATCACATTCTTGTATCATGCAGCGTTGCAGTCGAATAGGGCCGGCACGACCGGGGAGGCTCTAGATCACACGAGTCCGTCGCGTTCGTGCGTTGCATGGCTTTCCGGTGGCCCATTGGAAGGCACAGGAACACAATCAGGAAATCGCAGTCTTTTGACCGTCGTCCACATGTTAGGTGTTGTCCTCGTTCGCCCAAATGGACCACTCCTGCCGAATGAACCGCACGAAGCGCAGTGGCGTAGTCATTACTTTTAACTTTTGTGTGCTATCACGTAAGCGAAAGGTGCCTCCCTCTCCGAGCTGAATTAATTCGATTAAAATGCGACATGGCACACGTTCTTTACGTCTGAATTACAATTATGCGGATATGCATGGGAGTCGAATCAAAAGACACTGACTGCTCGTTTGCCCCTATATCTTATAAAATATTCGTAAAGATGACCCGATGATAAAAAAGTCATAAAACGGTTTATAGATAATCCACGTCTAGGCTTTTTCTTTCTCTAAGCAATATTTGTCTGGGTTTTTATCAAATATGATATGTCGACCCCATCGTCACTTCGTCATCATCATGACCAGCCCATCGGCACTTCAGCGATCTTATTCGTCGCGTCGGTTACTTTAGTTCTCTGCCTTATGACTCCGTTACGAATTCCGTCGGACAGAGGAACAACCGGCATAGCACGTTAGATAACCCGTTGAGCTACCGCAAACTTGCGGACCAGTTCTAAATTAAGAGGCCATGTGTTGGCCCCGTAGGTCACCACGGGGAGAACGCTTCAATCAATGACTTTCGTCTTCAGTATACGCAATTCCGGAATGCTGCCCAAAACAACTGAATCCTTCTATCGGCTTTCTTCTCGAAGTTATATCTACCTAATTGCAATAGTTGCCCGAGGTAGACGTATTCAGCTACGGCTTCGAGAATAGCACCAATGACGTTGACCGCCCTGGGGAGAACGTGTTCTTTAAACATGACCTTTGTCACGTCCAAGTTCATCCTAAGGCCAATACGTCGGGAGGATTCATTTAGTCTGCAACATTTCCTGCAAGCTCTCCAACGACTCGGCCAACACAACGATATCGTCGGCGAAACGAAGATGTTTAAAGCCTGTTGGACGTCCTCCAAAGCATTATGTTTTGGGGAAATGCGTCTCCCTGTCGCACTTCTCGATGCAATTGGATTGACCTTGATTGACCTCCCGTAATCAGAACGGACATAAAAGCAGCATCACACAATGCTCTCAGTGCTTCGAAGTATCGCCAATCGACCTGACATCGCTGTAAAGCTTCCAGAAGAGCCCAGGTTTCTTCGACAGAATCAAAAGTTTTTCGTAGTCCACAAAGGCAAGGCACAGTAGCAGATTGTACTCATGTGTCTTTTGTACAACTTGCCTTATGGTAAAAATGTAGTCAATGTGTTAAATCCTCTGCGGAACCCAGCCTGCTACGGTCGCTGGAATTCGTCAAGCTTTGTTGTGAGACGATTCGTCAAGACCTTTGAGAACAACTTGTAAATATGGCCAAGAAGTGAAATTAGTCTGTAATTTTGAAGAAGTGATTTGTCCCCCTTAGTAAAATACAAAACAACGCCACTTCCAAGCCAAACCTTGGCTGAAGCCGCTGAGGGGCAAAATTAAAAATATTTTTTAGCTCTCTTAATACAATTCCGTCCTTCCCCCGAGGCTTTAACCTTTAAGGGGTACCTTTAAGCTGCGAAAGAGCTGAACTAATTTCAATCAAGCTGACGTCCGGCAGATCTCCTGACAAATGTCGTGTTAGGCTTTCACTCGGATATCGGGAAGAGGAGCGTGCGTACTGAAAAGACTAATCTAAACCCTTCGACTGGAACATACCATTACTAGACAGATTACAAGTTACCATGTATGCATACCATTACTAGACAGATTACAAGTTACCATGTATGCATACCATTACTAGACAGATTACAAGTTACCATGTATGCATACCATTACTAGACAGATTACAAGTTACCATGTATGCACTACAGACATAAAATAAAAATTTTATGGAATACAATATACTTGTGGCGGATGGTGACTTAATTTGAATATTCGGGAATACAGGAAACTATTTTCCAGGAATTTTTTTGCTAATGTCAAAAAAGTATGGTCTATTTGTGAAATATAAAACCCTTTTGTGGTCACAAAATCGTTTCAGAGAAAGAGCGCATCTTTTGTGATGGACAAAAAGTTGAATGTGTATTTATAGCATCGAGATGTTAGAACTACATTACGCATACACGAAAATATTATTTGTTGTAAAATAAACCTTAGGCATTCATTAATATAATACACACATTCACACATGGTCTAAATATATAAATTATATTTATATTCAATTTAATTAGTACAGTGATGTTGTTATTTTATATCTTTAGATAGAAGAATTAAATATTTTAACCTATACGTTCAGTGGCATAACTAAATCGGCCTTTATTTAACAATAGGATTCGGTATTCACCGGGTGGCTCAGACTGCTTGTCTCAATGTAATATATATTATAAAAACTATTAAATGCTTTAAGCATTCATTATAATGACCGGCGATTGTAGAAGTATACACGCGTATCTCACAGGAATACGTGTAATATAACGTTGCATCTAGGAAAAAATATCAATGTAAATTGGCAACTATTGACAACTTTCACCGTATGTATCGAGCTGATTTTTTATAACCCAACTACCTGCTCTAAACTATTCAAAATACACCATACAACACAATACCAGCTACTTTGATTGATCTAGAGCAAAATATTGGATCCTTATATATGAGCTTGGCGTTTTTCGTGCTGGCCAATTTAATTACGAATTTCTCCTCTTTGGTAAGGAATTAATAGCTATTTAAACTATTTAACGTACGCCATACAACACAATAACAGCTACTTTGATTGATCTAGAGCAAAATATTGGGTCCTTACATATGAAATTGGCGTTTTTCGTACTGGCCAATTTAATTACGAATTTCTCCTCTTTGGTAAGGAATTCCAAATTCAAATTTCTGCAGCTATTTACTCATGTATTTGTGCTTCGATAACAGACAATGCGACTGAAAACAAATGAATGACTCATTTGTTTTTTTTTTCTGTTTACGTCACACATTTTGCAAAATAGAAAGCTTAAAATATCACATTATTTACCTTTTATTTCGTTCCGCCGTAGCACTGGTGCTGCGGAAACGACTTGAAGGGTGAGTGTTGTGTATGGCGGACGTGTTGCAGAAAAAACACAGTTCGTTTCTGGTTCCACCTTTTTGTTCTGGAAATTTTGACCTGCAAAACAAGCCCCGTTGACGGCCGTGAAGGCCGTGAAGTGAAAAAAGTTAGCTGCAGGCTACCATGTTAGTGATAAAACTGATTTAATTCACTTGAAGCAAATTGGGAAGATAAAAAAGCTTGAAAGTTGGGTACGTGATGAATTTACTGAATCAAACCGGCAAACGTGCGTCGACTGCTGCGTCACATTACGAAACACATTAATCCGAATTATTACCTGTGATGAGAAATGGATTCTTTACGATAATCGGAACTGCTCAGCGCAATGGTTAGACTGGGGAATCCTGCCCCAAGCGAAAATTAACCCTATAAATTTACTTGTAAGCGTTTGATGGACATGTGTCGGTATTGATCATTATAGTTGTTGTGGCTGATGTCTACTGTCAATAATTGCAAAACATGACGGAAAAGCTAGCGGCTAAACAACCTAGGCTGGACAATCGCTCCACGCCACTGCTGCTTTACGAAACACACTGTGCAACAGACGGCTACCAAATTAGCATAGCTTCAAATGGAAAGTCTAAGACATTCTTCGTACTCCACGGACCTTGCTCAAGGGAAAAATACAACTCCGATGGGGCAGTCCAAATCACCTTCCAAGATTTTATTGAGTCCCGTCTGACTGGTTTCTTTTTAGTAAATGGATCAATGAACTATCTATGAGATGTCACATGTGCATAGAAAACAATGGTTCATACTTTGATTAATTAAATACATTATATTAAAAGATCTTCGACTTTTGTTCCTCCCATACAAAACGCCAATTTCATATATATAATGTAGTAGACTGTTAGGGTCCTTACCTAATATTTGCGTCCGAAAGTATATTTTACTCTGATTTAATACATCAACAACCTTACTGGCCCTATCTGCCTACGGTTAAACATTGGTCTCTTTAAGAACGCTAAGACGGCGCGTCAGCCGATCCACTGCTGTACGAATCCAATTTATCCCGTTACTGGAAGAAGATTGACCAGTCCACTAAAGTTAATTCTATATTAACTAATATAACTAGTGTCTAGTAGTAATTATTCACTAATCATACTTACAAGCCACTCATTATAAGATTTTACCTTCCATTAACTACGAATTGAATTAAGCGACTCTCCATTAAAATAATATGTGTTATAGTCTGTAATTTAAGGTGAAGCTTTGCAATGACTGAAATATTATGTGTATTTGTATACTTTTTACATTTTTGGTTAAACATTAGAGGTTTTTTAATGGCAACAGGGGGCAAACAGGATATCGAAGCCTTCTAATGACTATCGATGCCCATGATATTCGCTTGACTGTTACGCAGACGCGTTGCCCTCCTGGCACCCCCCCCCCCCAATGGGTCACCGTCTACTCAAAAAACGTTTTGTGCATGCGAAAGCGACGCTGTCATTTTACGCCGGTATCAAGTGAGCGAGAGGTCTCCCCTGTCGTGCTGGCTCAAATCCGTTGCATAGGAGGATGTAGTGCATCTTTGCAGCATGGCACTATCTCTTCCTAACCAGGTTGACCAACGTGACTAAAATGGGCCACATCACAATTAACATGATTAATTAATTGTTACGTAACCGACAGGCGCGCGAAAGAAGACGAACTTATACTGCCAACATCCCCACCAAAATTCAAATATTTTATAATATTCCTATATAATCTTATGACAAATAATATTGTTTTACAACCTGAAGACAAAAAGTCTTCCGTAGACCCGACGAACTGTAGGGGCGAGGGCAACAGCTCCGCCATCAGTAATAGGTCCCTCTGAAAAAAAAAATTGTTTTATTAGTCATTCATAGGGCCGTTGATGGAACATTAAAAACACTCGGCCTGCCTCCTCAATTTACTTATATATACTAATATTATAAAAAGGAAACAGTTTATTGTTTGTTTTTTTTTTTTTGTTTCTTTGCATTGAATAGAATCCGAAACTAAATTATCAGTGATATACATATGCTAGTAACATTTTCTAAAACACTTTGATCATTATGAAAACTTCAATAATGTAACCAAAATGTAAAAAAATATATCAAAGTAAATTGTAACTTAGCTGCAGAGGTATACAACTAGCTGTCCCGTTGTTCTGTCATAAATTTATCCGAATCATTCTTTTGTCATTGGAATGTGAAATGTTTACGAGGCCGAAATTAAAATTCATATTTATTTTTATTTTTTTGTAAAGGGTACGATGGTAACTAAAATGTATTTTGTTCTGTGAGCATTGTCCTAAGAAGTGATGTCACAGCGCGAGTATCACAAGTATGACGATCATTTTTAATCGAGTAATCCGCCTACTTGTACCCTTTACAAAAAAGGGGATAAATTGTAAGCTTTTTCGTTAATGAACCCCAAATTTATCTGGCACATTGTCACCGAGCTCTATTTATTATCGGTAGATACACATTGACATGTCCGTTTGTCAAAAACATGCATATGCGGCAGATGCGGTAGAAAATAAACACTTATTGTGAAAGCATTCGTGGAGCTACTCTCAACCCGTCCGTCATGCACACCTTTCGTCGAAAGTAGGGTAAAGTATCCAGTTTGAGATTTATGTTCAGATTCACAACATTCGTCGGTTTACTCCAAGAAAAAACAGAAATTTGGTTGTCTGATTGTTTATGTTTGATGTTTATGTATCATTTTCAAACCATATGTGTACCAATTAATTGTAATGATTGAAAATTACATATATTTGGTATATGTAATTTTCAACCATTACAATTATTTGTGAATAAATCCCTTATTGAATTAAATACAAATTTATTAGTTATTACTAATGTATTTACTAAAATAAATACATGAGCGATAACTACTAATAAGTTGTTCAAGTAAGAAAATTCAGATGTTACTGTATTTTTTGTTACCTAGCAAAACCCTAATAATAGTTTTAGTATAAAATCCCGTAATGGTTTAATTAGTTTTAATATAAACCCATAATTTACGTTTCAAAAATATGTGCATTTACCTCAAAAGTGCAAACCTTTCTATGAAATCAAATAGGTACAAAAAGGTTTTTGGCAAATATTCGGCGACGCAAGAGCATTGTGTAACGAAAATGCCTAACAGAAATGAAGGATTACAATAAACGACGTTTGGACATGGTTAGGTGCAGAGGACATCCTGCAAGGTGTTTCTGAGATTATGACAGAAGATTGTAATATAAGTACGATCGCACTATTCCGTACAATAGAAGATATGCGCTTTTAGAATGAAACAACCTAGTGGCGTCTCTAGTGAGCGTTCTTATATTTGGCGAACCGACAGATGTCCTGAGGCATTTAAGGAATCTATGGGTCTGTTATGCGTAGCTATTTCTAGACATTTATTATACGTAGATAATTTTTACAATGACTAACCGGGTTGGCACCGAGGAGATACCTCTCGCTCTCATGACGCCGCCGTGAAGTGTCAGATTTGCTGTCGCGTTCCAAGAGGTCTGTTAGTTTCTAGTAGGCCATTGGAGGAAGAAAGGGAGCTCGGGGAAAATAAATTTATATATACGATAAAATAGTAAAAAATCTGTGTCTGTACATTGAAATATTTTCCAAAAAAGAAATTGGTTGATAGGGAAACAGTGGTGAAGAAAAAATATTTTATGTTCACATATTTGTTTGTTAGTCTTTTTGTACATGCCGGAACTAAAGGACGGATTTAGATGAAACTTTTTTGCTGCATAGCTACTAAGTCTGAGTAACATATAGGTAATTAGAAGCACGCCTTTTGCTCCATTGCCTCCTTATACTATGAAAAATCTGTAAAGCCTCAGGTAGCGCTGATGGCGTAGGTGACACGCAGCCAAAGCCAACTAATAGCAATACAATAAAGATTTTTAGAATGGTAAATAAGTCGAGAAGCAAGTATTTCGAAGGAATGCCCGACTTCTTGATTCGTATTTCCTAACCGCCTAAGCCCTGGACTCTGAAAGTATTACGCGTAAAACTATCTAGAAACTTATTTCTTCTTAAATTTTCAAGAGTGCAATGGTCTACTCTCAAATGGATTGCACTCAAAGAGACATTAGCCCTGTTAAAGCGCGAACAGAGCCGTGCCGTAGCTCCCAAAGTGTGAAATCCTGTTCATCGGGACAAAAAGTTTGAGAGCGTGTTACAGGGTAAAATGAAATTGAGACATTTGCGGATCCGTGCAGGTCTTTTACACAGAACTTTACTGCATCTTATCACAATATATAAAAATCTCGTATCATCATGTCTGTTTTATAATGCAATTTGCTCATTGTCATCATCATCAGCTATCCGTTTACTGCCGACTATAATATGCCATCTAGATTTATAAATAAATATTTGTAATTTATTTCTGTATTTTTCTACTTCTCGACTTGAATATGCTGAGCATGGAGCTATTATATGTCAGCGAATAACGTTCCTATTAGTATCATAGGTGAAAAATGATTTTATGAAACTGGTTTTACTTACTGCACTTGCAATACTCGAGATTAGTATATGTCTATCGTTTGTAATTTTATTTCGTTAACCTGCCATTTGTATTATTGTAGTGTAAGTTGTGTTGTTGTGAAATACATTATTTTTACTTATTCTATATATGTCTAGCATAATCACGCAGTTTCACCAGTGTAACTTCTGTCTTGTTAGTCATAGTGTCGTGGTCTATGTATATTCTATATAGTATCATGCGGCATAT
>JAFELO010000315.1:210418-232781 GCA_017140195.1 Eumaeus atala
TAGCGGCTGATGGCTCCCGTAGGGGTTTAGTTGGTATTGTTACCCAATGGCCGAGTCCAACATAGGTCTGGGGGTCTACCCGGGCTCCCAGGCATCATGCGTAAATGTATTCCCCTTCGTCACCAAAAAAAAAAAAGTGGTAAGCGCACAACACTGTCGCAAAAAATACTGTTATTACATTCGTTACTATTCCTTCATTGTAAGTAATATCTTAAGTTAATATCAACATAAATTTGAGATCTGTATACGAAAAACAACACTTGCATCGAGTGGATTACTCCTAATAGGCCCTACTTAAAAAAAAAACTAAACACAACACAAAAAGATTTTATTGAAACTACATAGTATCAATTTCTTACCTAATAAGTACCTATAAAACCGATGCATTAGAAAAGTAAAGTATCGATTTCATGGCGATATATTTAGTTTAAAAAGTTAAATAATCAATGGCAATATTAAGACGCAATATGTTTAAACACGGGTGGTCTAGAAAAACGTACTTAAAGGCGCCAAACCTGACGGCTGACATAACTCTCAGAGCCACCGCAGAGGCGAGATGCGTGAAGATAAAGAAGCATTTACCACCAACTGATAGTCCGGTGATAAATGTTCCCAAACTGATATTCTGTTTGTTTTGTTTACAATTTATGTAGCAAATGTATATATAGGACCAAAAATTTATAACAAATGGCCAAAAAGCGTAAGAGATCTATAACACAACTACGTTTAAAAGAAAACTTATAAAACCACTTCAGGAAAAATGTTATTAAAATATCAACGATTTTCTAAATGACACTAAATTTATTAATATTATTATTAATTTTATTTTTCTTATGTATTTTAATTCTGTTTTCTATTTTATTTTATTTAACATTTAATGACATTCCATTTTAATCAAATTAGACGTTTTGTCAGAATTAGTTATGACGTTTCATATTATTTTCATACAATAAACTACTTGACTAACAAAAATAATATTTGTGAACAACTAATTTTGAAAATATAATAGAATGATAATAATCAAACTCACTGAAGTACGGAAAACGATATAGTTTAATAATTATAATTTTGTAAACATTTGCGACGGGCTATTGAACGTGTTATGTTGGGTGTTTCTCTGTCCGACAGAATTCGTAACAAAGTGCAGAGAACTAAAGTATCCGATATCATTAGACGACTCAGCTCGCTGAAGTGGCAATGGGCTGGTCATGAAGTGTTGGTCGACCGCTCACCAGGTGGGAGTACGATCTCCGTGCAGTAACCGGTCCAGGATGGATGCGAGTAGCATCAGATCAGTCGTCTTGGCGTTCATTGAAAGAGGCTCATGTCCAGTAGTAGACCGATAAGGGCTGATAATGATGAAGACGACAACGAAACGTTTGCATGCTGATTGACTTGTGACAAATGTCCTGATGTACCAAGTTTTTAAAAGTACTTATTATGTCTTGCTGTCTTGAGGTGTTACGTTTTGTTGTATTATTTGCGTTAATCGGAACAACTAAAATTATGATTCTTCAGGTACTTTTAAAAACATCAGGACATCTATCACCTCAGTCTACCCGTGACCATGGTTGCTGTAAAGCTTCTGAAACGTCGGGCTACATAAATAATTTAATAAACCGCGATAAAGTCCGTAAAAGTAGTTTATTGTAATGACTAACATTCGCGTAAACCTAAGACATCAATAC
This sequence comes from Eumaeus atala, assembly GCA_017140195.1. Classification (NCBI taxonomy): domain Eukaryota; kingdom Metazoa; phylum Arthropoda; class Insecta; order Lepidoptera; family Lycaenidae; genus Eumaeus; species Eumaeus atala. The sequence continues at coordinate 212,107 of JAFELO010000315.1, forward strand.
ATTATTTCTATTTCTATTTCTAAAGATAAAAGCTAGCGACAAAGGCGAAAAATAGATAAACTATGCCTATTTAATGATTAACTTTTTAAGAAACTACTTCTAAAGAAATTATTCGTGTATTTTACCCATATTGGTAAACTAAAAAAAATATATTTCTCTGTTTATTCAACATAGCAGTATTGTGTATACTGCTATGTTGATTCAATTTTATAGCTACGAGATTTTTCATTTATGTGTGAGTAGAAATACAACGACATTACTGAGACATGTAAGAAACTAAAGTTGTTGTCGTAAGATTCGTCCTTACGGACAGCCTAGAATCGAATGACCATGCCGCCTCGTCTTTAATAGTTTATTTTTCGCTGATGTTTTATAATATTTTTCCCTTCTCTCCGAAACTAAAAAGAATGATATTCAATTTATTTTTTCAGACTATGGCACACGAATATACGCTATAATGTATTTATCACGTGCAAGTGACCGCTATGGCCAACAATAGTGGGATAACTTTGACCACTATCTGTGATCTACGCACCCAGATGGCGGCTGCACTAATTGTTATCTGTTCCACATCTTTTTTGTGAACCGTTTCTATGAGTGAAGATAATTTAATTAAAATGGAACCCGCATTGGTCATTTTAGTGTATATGCTGTAATCGATATATTAATGATAAAGTTCTTAATTCAAATTAGTTTAACACTTATCTAATTGTCGTGTGATTTTTTTTATATACAGTTATTTTTACGTTCAACATAATTGCTATAATAATATAGAAGAAGAATGCTTACGTAATGAATCCACAAGACGCGTGTTACAAGATAGATATATAGAATACATATATAGTACTATTTACGTAGCTTCTAACATATGAAGGCAGCTATATTTACTATTTTTGTTTCCTTTACAAAAAAAAACAACTTCCTTGAATGCCACGTCATCGGGATTCAGGGCACCTGTGACCACCATTAGTTCATATATTTAACATACACATTAATTACCGATTAAAATAAAACACACATACAATTCTAAGCATCTAAATCTTATATTTAAAATTCTCATGTCGCAATTCTAGTTACCTTACTCCTCCGAAATGGCTTTACGGATTTTTAACAAATTTTATATGCATATTCAGTAGGTCTGAGAAGCGGCTACTATCTATATTTCATACCTCTAAGTGATAAGGGTTGTTCGCTCAACTTGTAGTAACATAAAAATGAGTTAACGACACTCATATCCATGATCTTTTTCTGCCAAACACGAATTTGAATTAAGCTAAAGTAGTTAAATTCTTCTATATAACTATTAACATTATTTAATTAATACACACACACGCAAACATTTTCACACCAGCGCCCTAATGGGTAGGCAGAGAATTTAATTAATAATATAGTGTAATAATAATTAATATACTGTAAGTATTAGTTTTCAAATTAGACTTCATTTTATACATCTTTTATTACTATCGTCTATTCGCAACACCGATTACTAATACCTTACGTTCGTATGATTACTAATAAACGTCATGTTAATGTATTTGTAATTACGGTGCCGCAGTTAACCGCGGGCCACAGCTAGTTAATTTATATAATATTAAAAGTGTGAAAATTTGGGTGTTCCTTGTTAAAACTTACTTGTTATTCAATGACACAGTAGCCCTCTACCCGAAAAAATCGGTGGTTTCTGTGTAACTGTGTAAATGATGTAGCGGGCAGTAGATAGTTGATTTTTTTACTGTTAAATCTATGTTATGCAATAGCCTACGGCATATAAAATATTTATATTGTGTACATACACATCACAAATGAAACCGAAACGGAACAAAACCATAAGGCACAGCCAAAGAACAGGTGTAAAAACTTTTTGTGTTTTAAATCAGCCATATGTCATGGTGTGTATGTGTGTCTATGGGCGTTCGAAATTTAAACAGCAGCTGAACCCAGGAATAAATAAGAGGCCGCGACACGCGCCGGTCTCAAAGCTCCCTCCCCTTTTATAATTATTCCATTTTATTTTTAAATTGTTTTTTCTACTCCGCAAGGAACCCCTCTTTATGTGTTATTTCAAAACAATGTATTCCCCTAAAAGCGAGCCCGTTCGGGCGTGCGTTGTTTCAAATTGGATACGGGTGTATAATAATAAATGGCCGGTTTAAACCGAGCTTAGATGAGTGTGAGTAATGATAATTAAATTGATCCTTACTGTTATATGGCCGCAGCCGAACACTGGCTATAATTAATTAAGAACAAAAAGTTTGCCTTTCCTATATATTGTGTATGATAACTAACATGCGAAATACAAGTCCATAAGTAGTTCTGTATTACCATTGTGCATACAGACTTTTTTTTGTAACATCATCAGAAAGAAATAGAAATTGATGTTGCTAAGTATAAATATTTTGATTGATTTTCAAAATTTTGAGATATCACCGCCGCCTATATTTTGTTTACAATATTCAGATTAAAAGTTATATTATCATAACGGTCATCAGTCTTTACGATCCTACAAGGAGATCGCTTTGTTTTACGTGATTTTTATGGAATATTAACAAACATAAGAAATAGAAATATATATGATTGTGTTAATAAATAAATACCACGGATAAGCAAAATACGTGTGTACGTATTTTGCTTATCCGTGGTATTTATTTATTTAAGTACACACTTATTATTTAGTATAAGGGGTATAAGGAGAATTCGGAGCTTTTTGACGACTACCGACGCTCATAGACATCTGCATTATTGTCATGTAGATGAGTTGCCCTCTTTCTCTCCTCCCCAATGGGCGTTCTTTTTTTGATGACGTGGGAATACGCATTTGCACGCCTCTGCTGGCTCTGGATAGGGTCCAGTGGTGTGTGGGACTCGAGGTATTTTATAGTGCCGAACACCCACAAATACCACCGAGAGTGCCATCAGTGCCGCATTTGGTAAGACACCCCGGTACAACAATTCATCAGAGCACCTCGACGGTTAGACAGCCCCCAGGACCGCGCCACAGGACAACCCCTCTGACTTTGGGACAGTGCAATGTGGTTAGGTTCCCATCCCCGCCCGCACCGTAAAAACGGCGCAAAAGCGCCGCCTCCTCTAGCACTTTAGTCCCCTCTTGGTGTAAGAGAACTCAATCAACCGGCCCGATTGGCGTGATGAATCTCTGGACGGAATAAAGTGTAAAAACAATGGCACACATTACTTACTATAATATAATTACTTAAAATTGCGTACACGCAATAATATTGCATCTGAAAGGATACAGTCTTGACCGGGGTTTACCCAATTTGACAACCAAAAAAGTTGGTTTTCTCAGAAGAGGTGACAAAATTAGCTGGGTGCGTGTTCGAACATGAAAGCAGGCAACATAGTACGAAGTCAACTTCGGTCACATTCCAATCCCGGACAGTGTAATGGAAACTCAGAATAATCTGAAAAATACTTAATAACAGTTGCCCGACCTGTCGAACTCAGGACCCGACGCGCCTAACGGACCTTAACAGGCGACACCCGCACCGTTACACCACAGAGGCGATAAGTTCCTATTTTTGGAAAAATCGATTCTAATGGAGAGATTCGCGGAGGCGGATAAAGTAACTTATATTAGCTTAAAGTAAACAATATTTCATTCGACAGCTGTGTTGATACTTCTATTTTGCAGCAAAATAATAGGAAACATTAAAATAAAGATTGTGTTTTTCAAAAGTATCTGTGCGTAGGTGTCATACAAAAAGTATGACATTCTGATGTTCATTATTCGAACCTTGGCTAAATGGTACTGGCACCTTTTAACCACCGGAAACAGTAACTTGAACTAAAGTAAGTACATAGGAAACTTGATATTGGTGCCACGCGACAGTTCCAAAATAGCAGCCACAGAATGCCACATTGACAAATCTTACGGCTTCAGTGAACCAACACACGCTGTGTATTATGAAAATCCAAAGTAACTCCGTCAATATATCAAACGGCTCTCCCTAAATGGAAGGGGAGACGTTCTATTTTTGAAATACTTCCCTATACGGTTCATTTTATATTTTTTCTCCGCTGCTCGTATTTTTACACGTGGACCATTTTATACAGAGCTGCGTTTGTCGGTTTTAAAGTATTATTCAGAAGGCGAAGGGTAGGTTATTTTAAATTGGTGAGTTATATTAGTATCAAAGCCGTATGTGCGTTCGTTATTTGAATTTGAATGGTGGGTCGCGTGCTCGCGTAGCACGCGTCTTTATATTTTTTATTGGGGTAACCCCAGCCAATCGCGATAACTTTATTATTAGTTTAAAAAAGGAAGGGGAGTTTTTATCCCATGTGAATATGTTTTTCTATATTTTTTTGTAAAGAAGGCGTGTGCTGCATATAAATATAAAACAAGGGTGTGTCTTTTATATTTTTAAAGTTTTGTAAATAATGCGTAGGTATGTTTTATAGATATTCCTTACTGCTATTAAAATGTAATGTGCCAAACATTATAAATGCTTGTTGTTGAACCTATCATCTCCTATTTTTTATTAAATTGATAGAAATTCACCTGTGTAGTAGGACTCAAGCGTCGGTACTCCGCAAAATAAATGTCATGTAAAGTGTATATTAAATAATTTCATTATCTTGGAAATCTTCTTTTGGACATCAAGACTCCACCATCGGTTCAACATGAGACATGACCAAGTATAGCCTCATTATAGTTTCTTTACATATAGATATCAATTTAAAGTGCACATTTAGGTAATATTGTGTAATTTGAAAGACACAAAACTAGCTGACCGTGGCTGGTGTTGTAGCAATAAAGATAATTCGGTCATTTATCGAAACTCAATAGTTGTATCGTATGTTAAGTTGTAATATATCTGTGCGAGATTTCATCAAAATTGTGACTCGAAATTTGAATATATTAATACTGGCATCGCCACGGGTTTGCACCTGCATACACCACCCCCAAAAACGTACCCTTAGGGGTGTAGTTTCGTAAAATTCTTGTAGTTTCGTTCTTAGCGGATGTCTGTACCCTGAAAGAATCCGACCTGCCAAACTTCAACTTTGTAGATGTTATAGTTTCTGAGATTTCGTGATTATTCAGTAACCAGCATTTCGCTTTTATATAATTTGTAGATTAAAATAAAGATGTTGCAAATGTCCAGAAATATTCTGTAGATATAGTGTATACCTTCAGTACGTCGCGACTCCCGTCTGTGACCGATCTCATTTCCATTAGGATCCATAGATAATTGCTGGCCAAATATCAAGATATTCGTTACAGCTGGGATGTATCCGCTTACTTACAAAGATTCGTTTGTTCTGACACAACATTTACTTTGCTCAAAACATCTCCACTGGCTGGAAATATTTTTTAATTTTCTATGACACTGACTGACAAAAATTTTAACATTCTTGTGTCTTTAGCCCAGCATGTAGACTAACAAATATCCGTTGTAGTAGACTAGCATCACCCCGCGGTTTCGGAATAGCTCTAGCCCAATAGGACCATGACACAACAACTAATAAGTTGTAGTGTCATGATATATATCCTGTAGTCCGTCTCGATAAGTGGACTACTCGACACAAAATATGTTTTTTTAATTCGGCCAGTAGAGCCCAAAATTAGCGTGTTCAAACAAACAAACTCTTCAGTTTTATATAATTAATATAGATATATAAAGAGAGTTGAAAAAAAATCTGTCTATAGCTGAATATGATATCAAAACGACCATAAAGCGTGATCATCAACAGATATTACTTGTCCTGAGTAGTGATGATGTAATGTTGCCATGACGAGACCGTATGGTTCGCACACCCTAAAGATATCCGATCTCATATTGAGCCGTAGCTTCTAATTCTACACGCTGTGCTCTGCAAGAACTAAATCACTCTCCATGTCTTTTGGTCGTTTTATTCTCTCCTGTCATGCAAATACCGTGGAGCTTCAGATGTTAGGGCGTGTAGATGTATAAGAGGAGGAGAGGACGCCCCCCGCAAAGTCGTGATCCTCTCCAAGATCCAAATTTTCACGTGGTCATTTTAGGTGAGTCAGGGGAGGTCCCTCTGGCCATGATAATGATAGGTAAATTAGCTGCTATAAACACTCTCATATCGGAATACATCAATCACATCTGCGGAAGAGAGGGGGTCGGTCCCTCTTTAGACTCTCAACCTAGTCTCGTCGCCAGACGAGGACTCATAGCAATCCGGTGAAGCTGTGTTGGGCTTCTCTTCACTTCCACAGCATACGATCAGGTCCAAAAAAAAAAAGAGTGGCGCCACACTATATGAGATATTATTTTCAGTAAGAGGTAGTGCCAGGCCGCATTGTAGTGGAATTGGGCTTGCCCGCTCAATTACTTCTGACATGACACCGAGTACCTCTCATGTGATACCGCCGTAAAGTGACATCTTCGCTGTCGCGTTTCGAACGATATGTGGGAAGCCGAAGACTTACTTGGTGGGGAGGAAGAAGGAGAGCAATGCATATGCATGATAACTATGTGCATGTGTAATCAGTAGTCAACAAGTGGCTCAGACTACTCGTTTGCCCCCTATAAAAAAAGGATATAAATAGACAGATATAAGGGGGATATTTTTTATTGTGCAAGCCGTGTTAAGCTTTGTCTTAGCACAGCATTACCTTGGTACCTCTGGTTCACATAAGACCGGCGTGAATCTGACCTGTCAAAGCAATGCTGTCGCGTTTCGTCCAACAGTCAGCCCCGTAGGGTCGATCGTGTGAATATATAGGAACAAAAGAAATAGAAGAGGACGATATTTTATAGATTTCGAAGGTCATTTGCTATATCATCATCATTATCAGCCCTTATCGGTCCACTCCTGGACATCGGCCTCTTTCAATGGACGCCAAGACGATCGTCCCCTGCTACTCATATCCATCCGTTTGCCATATATTTAAAGAAATAAATAAATAATATTTATTTGCAAGAACATCGACGGTAGGTTGTTTCAATTTATAATCAGTAGGTACCTAGTACTAGTGGAACCAGTAACTTAGTACAACGTTGACGGACGTTCAACGTTCAGGGGCATGAACTTATATATTATGTAATGTAGCAATTATTTAATTGTAGACTCCTTGCAGTAAGGGACTTCAGAACACTAGAAAAAGAAATAATCTATTTAATAGCAGTCCGGTCCTATTAATATGTTATGTTAACTACTTATTGATTTACAAAACTACATATTTTAATTTTAATTTTGGCCTCTTAAACAGTACACATTATCACACAACAAATAGTACAATTTATGACAGAACAACGTCTGTAGGGACAGCCAGTTGTAAATAATTTCTATAGCTTCGCTGCGGTGTAAGGATTCACTTTGATATTGTTTTACACCTTTTGTTACATTGTCTTATTTTTCGTAGTGATCGTAATAAAGCGTTTTAGAAAATATTATATAGCCTATGTTTGTCAGGTATGTCGGTTTCTACAGGTAAAAGATTTTTTCAACTTGGTCCAGCAGCAGCAGTTTCGGAGTCTATTCAATGCATGTTTGCATTGAATAGACAATCAAATTTTAACTCTTTATAATATTAGTATAGAGAACGGCAGGTGACGATTGTCTCAGAGCAGTGGAGTGTAGTGATACAGAGACATACCCTTCGTATCTCTACATTCTATTTGTACTCAGATCAATTTAAAAAAAGAAAGCATGAAAGTCGAATCACATTTGCCGACTTCAAGTTGGCGAGATTAATAAAAACCAACATATAAATCTTATAGCGCAAAAGAATGAACGTTTTCATTGGCCATAAAAATATTGCGAGCTTTTAGTGGAGGGGGTGGGGGGGTTGCTAGGCAACGCGCGACCCTCGGAGGGGAAAAAACGGGTAAAAATTCCGGGAGCGAATGGACGGTGATTTTTTATGGCATCGTACATTTTTTCCTTAGCGCCGCGACGCCAAGCGTCAGGGGTAAGGACTTGTGTGAGTAAACACAGGGTGTACGCTGAACATATCATGAAAGACTTGAAAAAATGCTTCAAAGAGAAACTCCTAAAGATCAAAATGGAATACAAGCACATGAACCAAAACAAACTGTCTATGAGCGTCGGTAGTCAACAAAAAACTGCAACTACTCGCATATCTCGCAGTACTATAAAAAACTGCAACTAATCGCTTGTCTCGCAATACTATAAAAAGACTGCAACTACTCGCTTGTCTTGCTGTACTATAAACAATATTAAGCATTTGAATTCCTCGCATTGTCTACTAATAAAATTTACCCCTCAACATCGTCGTGAAACAACGTATGTATCATTTTTCCGTGGTTACTCTACGCGGTTACAATAGCAGATCATCTGCTCAGTATTGAACGTTGATAGTTATTACTAAAAACCATTCAAAAAAAGCAATATAATTATAAAACGTAAGTCGTTAAACTATATCTACACTGATGTGCAGTTACGAACCTATTTAAAGATTACACATTCATTTAAAATAATCATATGTAAGTAGAAGCCTCTTGTAGCAAAATTGGGATAGATTATTTTACTATCTTCAGTCGGTTGCGGGTAGGACGTATTATAATTTATATAAATGGAAAACGCGAACACTCTGTAGTGTGTCCGAGAGTCTCAAAGGAGCGCTAAATCGCGCAGTCCATGTGTGCGTGAGTGTATTTGTGTGGAGGCTGCAAATATTATAAGTATGGATTTTATTGGCGTCTCCTTCTATCCACATCGCCTCTCCCATTTCAGCGCTCGGGAGAAAAAATATTCTCGACGGGAATCTAAAATTATATGAAAGTTTTTCCGATACGGGGGAAATGTATAGGTATTGGATATTGATGAGATTTTTCTTTCGTATATTTTTTTGTTCAATATCATAATGAAATACATTACGTTTTTTGCATGCGGCGTTAATGCATTACAGCGTATTATAGCGGGAATATCCCAGGCAGCACCCGGTCGTCTCAAAACACATTGGCGCCAAATTATGGTTGAATGCTTTCCTACAAATAAAATTACCCTGTTCCGTGCCGCAACATCAAGGGCTCAAGTGGCTATGATAATCACCAAACTCCGATAGGATATGGCACCCATAAGAAAAATAAGTTAACACATTGCAGGTCAATGTTATTTCTACTAGTCTGGGTCTCGTAATAAGGGTCTGTCGAGGTGAGCCTTTTGTTAACAGAGCCGGGTTCACCTCATCCGCCTGAGGCGGCTAAGGGCTTCCGTTTTTGAGGTTTTAGTGGCGTAGGGTTCTCCTGTAAATGGGAGTTTGGAATCCCCACTCTGGTCGTAACCTACCCAAGGTGCGCTGATGCGTCATAAAAGCTTTCCTCACGATAAAATAAAAAAGTTTATATTATTTTTGCTCATCTAATACCACTGCGTGTATATGGACACTACATTGCAGTATTGCACTTTCATAACACGTCTCTGGGAGAACCATCATCTTTGCGTCATATGTTATATGTTCATCCAAACTCGCTGTCAAGGAGCATCGCGAGATCCTCAACAGCGAGTTTGGCTGGCCGGTCAATCGTGGCATCAAGTCGAGTCAATGTCGGCAAGACAAGAAAACACCAACTACCACACGAATAATTGTAAGGTTGCATTACAAATTTCAAGAGTTAGGTGTATAATTGATAGATGCTAATGGTTTCATACATATAAAGTAGATCTTAGGGATCACACACACCTTTCGTTTTCATTCGCAACGGGCACTTCAGCGGTGTTAGGTACGTCGAAAAGATTGTCACCGCAGCGCTTTGCTGTAAAAATTGGCACGCCAGAAATTTGTACCGCAGGATTTGTGTTACGTCGTCGCACCGCAGCCTTGTGTGGAAACCACTGGCTGTAATTAATTTAGCAACGTTCTGGCCCTGGGTGGGGTCCGGTGGTGTGTGGGGCTCGCGGCACATGATAGTGCCGAATACCAACAGAAACCACCGCGAGTGCCATCATTGCTTTGGTCGACGGCTAGTCAGCCCCCTAATGGACTGACTCCACCTCCACATAAGAGGGGTACAAAGAGCATTCTCATCGATTCAATTGGCTTCGCCTGAGTTCACCCCAGGCTACTGAGCTCACCGCCACGACTAGTCTTGAACCATGGTGGGGTGGCAACTGTTTCTAGGGCACTTAAAGTCAATTAGTAAATCCAGTTCTAGTCCATTTAAAGCAACTTCCTATCTTGGCATACCAAGCTGATCATATATTTTTCATAGAATATAATAGGCAGACGAGCAATCGGAACCTTTTTATGACTACCGACGCCTATTTATATCCACAAAGTTACTACGCCGATGCGTTGCCCACCTTCCCCCCACCCACCCCCGAAATGGGCCAACGGCTACTCACAAAAATAGATTTCACGAGGATTTACTTCAATTCCCACATATTCTTTTTTATAGCAAACGAACAATCGGAAATATTTGATGACTACCGACGCCCACTAACATCCGCATAGGTAGATGCGTTGCCTTCACTCTATCCACCCAATGGGCCACGCCTAATTACATTACCTAAACAGAAGCGCTTGAGAAGTGTATACTAGGAAGTTAGGAAGCAGGCACTTGGAACTTGTCACCATGTTTATAGTAGTCAAGTGTGTCGGCGCACGCGCAATGCACTCGTCGCGCCACTTCAAATGTCTTGCACGTGCTGAGGGACGGAAGGATATTTACATTTTTTTCTGTGAAGTCCTAAAATTGGTTATCGCCTGTGTACTTGTCAAATCGGCTGCCTCATTAAACTATTTTTGGAGGAAAATGCAAAACAAATAGTAGATATGTGTCTACGCGGTTATTCAAATAAGTAATTCTCTTGTCACTCCAGATTATAATATATATTTGTGTAAAATTTCAACTAAATGAGATCAGTACTTTTTACATTAAATAATATACATACGTACAAACACATAATACAACTAAAACCTGGATTTGTGTTGTAAATTTTAATTAAATTAATAAATGACTGAATAAAATCAGCATATGTTCGTTTACTATGGAGCGTAGGCCTCCCCATAGCGTGCCATCCATCCTATTAAATGACTTGAATACTTATTAATTAACTCTATTCCTACAGACATTAAGAAAGATTTGGGTAGAAAGCAAAGCTAGGAATTCCCGGGATGTTTTTGTCTGACAACTTAGCAAACAAACTCATTTTCCCCAGATGTAATAAAATAGTATCTACATTGTGCAAGGGAGGAAAGTAGCTAATACAATTTCCTCCTTTTTTCCGCTTCTACATCGAATGTTCCAACTTTTATCCTTGTTTCTGCTCCCGCTATATAGGGAGCTTTAGCGTATGTAGGCGAAAGAATAGCATCCCCACAACGCGTCATAACATTTTATATGTCAAATTTGAAAATCAAATCAACAATTTCTGATCGACAGCAACGCCAACAGACGGGTAATGATAAAATCCAAACACTTCCCAATATTATATACTTCATACACGAAAAGGGGTTATGGCGTACAATAATCATTATATTCTCGCGTCCATTGTTACTTGCCCCACGCTTGGTTACAAAACAACGCTGATACAATGTAACTGGTTGATACCGGCGACTTCACCTGCACTTTATCTAACATCGTAATAATTAAGATACTTCCCTGTTGTGTTGGTCCTAGAAGGTGCCCCGATCGCGCTTTTCCCGGCTTCTTACCAAAGTCCCGGTTAGCTTATTATGAACTTCACTGGAAAATTAAGTAAATTCGGCTTCACAGGTAGGAGGAATTGTGCCCGCACGTACGGGGAGAAAGGTGCATCTCGCTCACATGATACTGTTGTAAGTAGCCCGTGGCCCATCGGAGGGGAGGAAGAAAGGAACGCATGGGCATTGTAATTATACGGATGTCCATGGGCGTCAGTGGTCGTAAAATGTTCCGAGTACTGCTTTTCCCTCATAAAAGCTTTTATCTGGTAGTTAAGGTTTACCTGTCTTCTCTCCCAAGCTGCCCTTTGGATTGGGCACATGTGAATTGTGGCGCAAATAATTTGCCAAAGTAGACAACGAAACTTAAGCATCCCATCCAAATGGTTGGATGGAATGTGTTCAAAATTGGATGGAATAGTTACAAACATATGTAGCCATCAGCACTCTGTGCCACACGATATCGGTACCAAGCTGTAATACGCTTCTCACGAAAAATCAATAGCCCCTATATACACAACCCCATCCCCGTCGTCACCAAAAAAGTGTGGGAGATTCCATTCATTAAATTGGGGGCGATGTAAAAGGGTTGCATCCCCTACGCCATGTTTTATTCATGCCGTAACTCGATATATTGAAAATTTAGTATGAGGTTTTGTACCAACGATAAACGTCACTACTATTATGTACTTATTCCTTGCACCTACTAAAGTACCTAAACGATGTAATTTTATGTCCAGCAGTGGCCGTCATCCGGCTGATAATGATGATGACGTGACACCGTCTAAAGTGACAGCTGTGCTGCTACATTTAGCGCTGATTGTGAGTTACCAGTGGTTCATATAATGGATTTTTTTCGGACCCGAACTTTTGCTGTGGAAGCGAAGATAAGCCAAATACAGCTTCATCGGATTGGTATGTGTGCTTGTCGGGCGACGAGGTAGAAAGAAGGAATGGAAAATTATGCAATTATGGTGATGTTTATGGGTGCCTGCAGTCATCAAAGGGCTCGGACTGCTCGTTTACGCTCGTATACATTAAAGAAATATATGTTTAATAGGATGTTCTCCAGCGTATACCTTAGGCATACCATTGTTTCGCGTTTTTGTGGAGTAATATTAGATAAAAACGTCAAGTTTGAACTAGAAACTTTTTTATCTATTCTATTTAGCCTAGTTTATCGTGCAAACTTATTAAAACGGACGTTTCTCAGCGAGGTTTCCTCCAACTAAATGTTAAATCGATTGCTGAAAAAGTGGAGCGAAACGCGTAGCGACTTGAATTAATAATGGAGATGTCTAGAATCTACTTCGAAAAGTGCTAATAGATTATAAAAAGCTTCAAAAGATTAACCATTTGACATTGAAATTTATGATTAAAATTTGATTTTGATATTTGATCATCAGTTTCTTAATACAATATAACACTACTGTAACGAATTTTATCGATGTTTATTTTATCGAGGTTTATTTTATCGAGGTTTATTTCGTTATATAACACATCCAACGTATCAGGAGCTTTACAGCAACCATGGATATGATACAATCATGAACACGACGTGGGCTGAGATGGTATAAAATGTCTTTATGTCAGAAGTTATTAATAATAAGTAACCGAGGATTTGAGGAATGATTGGTGAATGCTGCACGATAATGCGTTCAGTAAATTTGAGTACATCGATCACATAGGTAAAGCTCTTGGGGACTTTCCTTTATAATATATATACGAGCAATACGCAACGAAATCACCCGCGAATAACAGGGGTGAATTTATATCATCATCATTATCAGCCCTTATCACCCCACTGCTGGACGTAGGCCTCTTTCAATGAACGCCAAGACGGCCGATCTTACATACTAAAACCTTTCTCGGGAATAGCTCAATTCAAAGGTGAAGATGGCATGAAAATTCGCAGATTTTATATATATCAGCAGGTGTATCTAGTCTTGCCATAAACGATGTAACAAAAAAAAATATTTGAAAATAACACTTATTAGTTTTACAGTGTACATTAGTGTGTAAAAATACACAAACAAAAACAAATAAAAATAAAAAAAAAGCTTATTCAAACTGGTCCCCATTGGCTGCAATACAGACCCTTAAACGTTGACGCCAGTTACCAATAAAAGCACGCAACATTTCAATGGGGAAATCCTTCACTGCCAATCGTACGGATTGTTTTAGGGACTCGAAATTGTTATATCGTTTAGAGCACAAAGTACTCTTTAAAACTGACCATAAACCATAATCCAGCGGATTAAGATCGGGACTAGACGGCGGGCAGAATTCAGCTCTGATGAAATCCGAGACGTTCGCTTCCACCCAAGACTGCGTGGACTGAGCTTCATGACCCGAAATCCATGAACACACTTGGTTATTGAACATGGTGTTATTAAGGGGCTCAACCATCTTCTCAAGAATGATATTTTACAGTGCCGATGTTTTGATACCTTCTTCACAAAAATATGGCTCAGTCATTACATCATAGCTAACAATAACCATCACTGAAGTCCGATTATGCCCACGTTGCACTCTGTCGACTAATTAGGAAGCTTCCTTGGACCTATGAGCATAAATACGGTCATTTTGTTAGTTCAAATGTTACTCAATTTAAAAAAAAAAGCTCATCTGTTACCAAAGTTTCTCTGTCGCCTCCCTTTGCGTACGGATTCAGTAGTTGTTTCGATTTTATAATCCTATTCACCTTTAATTTATCAGTTAAGAAATGACCAGTGCGTTTCTTATAGGCTTCAAGTTCTAAGTCATATTTTAAATTATGCGACATGTTTCTAGGTACTATCTTCATTTCCCGATATAAAATACTTTGCATGCGGACAAGATTCCTTTGAAATCTTTCCCTTACTGCTTTGACCACCTTTTTCGTACGAACATTACGTGGACGGTCAGATCTTTCTTTGTCACGAACAGAAGAAGTCCCATTGTACATATTAATAGCCCAGTACATAAATATTTAACTACTACCAAGTGTGTGGAGAGTTTAAAAAAATGTGCATTTAGCTCCATACCTATATTGTGTAATGCAGTCACAGCGATTCTGTTATCTTCATCACCGCACTCCATTTTAATGTCGCAAAATATTGTCCAATGTATTGGCTCTAAAATGAGACAACACAATGAACGATCATATAAAAATGACAGATTCAAAATTCAAATATAATATTTTTTTATGTTTAATTGTAACCGTATTTGTATACATCAGTAGGAATAAGTATAAATCAGTAGGTAGAGTAGAGATCGAGAGAAATCTGTCGCTTATAGACAAACAGCTTTTCAGGGACTTTGTCTTACTATATGTATATATACTTAAAGAATATCATTCACGTATTTTACAAAAGCAAAAAATTTTAAAACTAAATATCAATGTTTGTAACATGGGTACATTACCTCCAACAAATGGACGTTACTTGTATAATCCATCACTTCGAGTTCGATTTCATTGCCATTACCCGGTATTACGATGCAGGTATTGTGATGCAGGTGTGAGAGAAGTCATCGATCACGTATGCCATTAACTGTCGATTCCTTTAAAACCTTCATTCCTAATTCCTTGTCCTTTAAAAAGCACAAAAGAACAAACCTAAAAAATAGCTTCGCTTTTTAAATTTTTGTGGTACACCCGCTATCGCATTTGCTGCTGATAAATTCATTTCTATTCGCTAACACACAAAATTGGAATCTGTGTAACTTGCTGTTGACAATTGGGATCTACAAAAAGTCGATCTCGCAGGGAACAAAGGATTACATTCCACCGATTTACTCCAGGTACTTACACTGGAATATTCTGATTTATGTGATTTTTTTAAATTTCTTATTCATCGCAATATAACAATAAATGGTAATAGGAATACCAACTTTACCGTAAGTACATTAGGAGTTATTAAAGTATTATTAAAGAAATTACAGGAAACAAATATAACAAATAACATAATTATTGTGTGTCATTGTGCAAATGTCATAATTTGTTGGATTCTTACTTCTCTGGCTACTTCTGATTGAGGGTATATACAAATAACACAGGGCTCTTTTTTGGTCATTTTGGACATTGTTTGGATTTTTGGTTTTGTTCAATTTCTAAAAGAGGAGAGGGGGTACGAATAGATTATGGTCTTTCTAGAATATGCCGCGCACCCAAAAATGAAGTTGCAAAAAGCTAGTACATATCGACATACAAATATAGTACATATTTAATGTCGCGTGAAAGAAATACTTAACAATATATACAAAAACTATAATTTCACCTCATACTGTGAAACCCCGCCTTCGTACCAATAAATCCACAGTACGTATGTCAAGGGGTATTTTTGAACCATTTTTAATTTATCTGCCCCCTGCCATTATTTTTGCCGAAGGGTCAAGATCAATGTAGCTAATGGCTCTGGGTTTTATAGGCGAACCAAATTTTGAACAAAATTATATCACTCTTACATTGACAGATCCTTTGAACAATAAAGCTGTGTATTTTGAACAAATAAACTAAATTCAATGAAATATTATACTGTTACTACCAACGAATTAAATAAATTAGATACACGCAAACCAAAACAAAGAATTTCCTATGCTAAAAGAGTTTGGGTGTACTTATTTAGGCGCGTTAGAAGTTACACTTTATTGGTATTACAAGAGACAACTAAAATGTTGATTATAGCTCACTTTCTGGGTGTTACGCAACGGTATGCGCGAGCATCGTAAAAAATAGCCAAAGAAAGTAAAACTTCAAAATCTATTGATTGATCAGATATTAAATTATATTTGGATACTGTGGTACTGTGGCCGCCGGTGCCGTCCGCGTAATTCGGTTTCGTCGTCCATTATTTTGGTGATAATTCAGAAATTAAATATTCCGTCCCGCGTTCCCTTTACGGAACACGGAATTGGCATCAAAATCGGTGCAGCCATTCCAGAGACAGTGTTATATCTCGAACACATTGACTTTTGGGGAGAATTTAAACAAATGTTTCTTGAGATGTTGGTATGGCAAAAACAACATAAGGCACTTGACAAACCTAGTTATTTTTTTATATATAAAGATGAAGGCCAAAAAAGTGAATGAAAGTTAATTTCAGTTGTCAATTTCTCATCAGTTCTTCGACAACTTTTGTTTACAAATTGATTAATCCAAAATGCCTTGAAAAGAATCGAAATGAGTAAATGCAATATCTATATTCTAATTAAAATAAAATCTTTTCTCATCTAGTAATACCGAGTGCATATAAATAACACAAACTTGACTATAGTTTACAATTGAATTGGATCATAATGTTGTAATTTATAATGTTTTAATAATTTTAATTATAATAGTTGTGATTGTCAATTGACCCCATTTACTTTTCACTTGCACTGGTTATATGCACAAAATGTAAACTAATAACAGAATGGAATGTGAAATCAGCAATAAATGATTATTAATTATTACTATCATTGTTATTATTATTATATACATGCTATACTACATAACAACAAACTAATTTATTTTATTTGTACCATTTGCTGTACTTTCGTGGAATATTATCAGACGGTTTCTTCGCTCTGTACCTAGTAGTGTTTTCCATGTACTTAACGACAATTGGAGAAATAAATTTAAATCCGTGCAGTAAGCAGATGATCACGGCTGTGAAACGAAGCGATCGCAAATTGGCGCTAAGCTCGGGGGTCAAACACAATGGACCGGTCACACATATTGACACCACGACAATGCTAGGGGTCATTTTTATTTGTTGCTAGAACTTAATTTATAATCTTTTCATACACGCCATTAAGAAGATTACTAAAATCTACCCTTTTTTCATCGACAACAATTGCACATTGTTACGTTTTACTTGAAATGAAATGTAACTATATATAGCGGCCATTGTCCGGTGACCGTTGGTTTCGATTTTGACACATTTTCAAATATCGAACTCTTGTATTCGATTGTTGATTTATGTTCGAAACTAAAGCAATGGTATATTAGGATGGGAAAGATGTGTAGCTTCCGGGTCAATAGGTTTGATTGTGTGCGAATTTTAAATTGCATAACGGTCGCACACGTCTTAGTGCAAAGGTTAACGGTAAGAATTTTTATTATTTTGACCCCAGGGGAATTTATTTTAAATATAAACTCACCACTTCAAAAGTAACTAAATATATATTCGCTAAAATAAAAAATGCGTAATTTATAATAATTATAAACATAAACAACATCTAAGGGTGTCACATAATTTTTTTTTTGTTATGCCAGTTGAGTAATGCATCATAAAAAAACCGAGCAATCTCTTTTTTTAAGTTTATTAATTATAGGTGGCTGCTTTGTGTTGAGACGACCTTCACCGGGCCGCGGGAAACAATTGGATGTGGAGAGCCGAAGATCGGGCTCAGTGGCGCGCCCTAGGGAGGGACCAGCAGTGGACTAACGTCGGCTGAAGAGAGATTAACTATAGAAATAGTATTAGTAAAAAAATTAAAATATTTAAAAATTTTATTATTTTACTATTAAATTTTACTTTACATAACTCATTTAAATTACAGGTAAAGTGCATCTTAATTTATTTTACTAAATTCCTAGAATATTCATGTTTCTTTAGACGTGGGTATACAGATGCATTGGAACAGTATGAATGACACCTGTTGTGCTGATGTCTTAAGTTTACGCGAATGTTAGACAATTAATTTTTCATTTTTTCAACAAATTCAGACGTTTCAGAAACGTCGGGCTACATAAATAATTTAATAAACCGCGATAAAATCCGTAAAAGTAGTTTTATTGTAATACCTGTTGTGCTCTTAGACCTATATCCAAGGACATCTTTTTTTATAGTATAGCGGATTAAAAAAGCAATCGAAGCCTTTTTTTACGGCTACCGACACCCATAAACATCAGCATAATTACTATGCCGATGTGTTGCCCTCCTCCTCACCCACCTCCCTCGAATGGGCTACTCACAAACCGCACGAAGCGCGACACCGAAGATGTCACTTTACCCCGGTATCATGTGAGCAAGAGGTACCTCACCGGTCGTGCCGGCCCAATTCGACTGCAATACAGCATGGCACTACCCCTTACTAATTAAATCTATGACTTACAATCAGGTGATTAGACCGCACGTTGTCCTTTTTTTAAAAAAAATCATATCAAGTATTTTTTCACACTTTTATTTCACCTATAAGCGACGTCAAAGTAAACCCATGCCCAAAACTACAACAGTGACTTTACAATGACATTTTCCGAAATTTAACGATTATGTCACGGTATTTATTTTTGTTAAAGTGTAATAAATCGTTGACCCCTGACCACTTCGACCCCAGCTCGTTCCTGACATAGGCGTCTTGGGGTCTGGCCCGTAATAATAACTACAATTACAATGGCTCCAGAGACAACATAAATTATAAACTACATGTTGTATAGGATACGTTGAAAAATCGACAATCGTGTAAACTGACAAAATGTAGGGCACATTTTTATAGTTATAACTGGCCAGTAATAAAAAAATGGCCAACGGCTGGTGTTTTTTTTTTTTCAACTAGTCGGATGATCTCCGCAAAATTCCGTCCGTCACCAAGATCCGAACGGCTGGACATGTAAATGGAAGATTTGATAATTGGCATGGTTCTAAAAAGCACATTGGTCTTTCTTTGCAAACGTTTCATTCGGTCTAGAACCATATCGATGCTTCTTTTTGGAGTACTTACTTCACTGATGTTTTTTATATCGTCGGTCACATTATTATATATAAGACAACGACGTGTTAAATTAAACATAGCTATATTTAAGTTATAACACAAACTTTTGCTTTCTGTGAAGTGCACTACTAAAAAATGATCATAGCAGCCTCTATGTTAGGAGAAAGTGAAAAAAATAGGTAGAAAATGGATTGTAATAAAAAAAAATCCAAGTAAATTCATAAAGTAATTGACTGACACTTGGAGGAGACCTTTGCCGATTGGCAAACAGATCCACAAAAAATTCTAAAATGTAAATTGATACAAAAAAAAATTGACACAAAAAAAATGTTTACATGTTGATAAGTTAACATACAAAGTTTTTTTATTAGATCATGTTGATCTGAATAATAAGCTACTTTATTACTACATGGGATTGAGAGTATAATTATTAGGTATTAATCTATAATTGTTATAACACGAAAATCTGACAACAAGTTGGCCAGAAACAGATCCACTCATAATTTGTTTTACTCATTCAAAGGATCTATAAAAGAATTATGACATTATACTTTGAACAGTCTCCTGGATCCAGTCCTGGATTACATTCCACTTATAAAAACTGTCAAATCCAATAACAATGTCACGAAACACAAAAAACACGAGTTAACACAAAAACACGTGTAAACACACATTCATTAAACGAAACCTGTTCGGAAATACAATAAAAAACGTGTGAGATCACTATAATAAAAAGCCACCCCACGCTTAAAAAACACCCCAAAAATCACCCCGCTAATCGCTCATCTTTGAAATTCGATAAAAAGCGACCTTTTTATGTGTTATGTTGAAAAAGCTTCTTATATAGAAAAAGGTTATTTAGACATGATTTTTCAATTGATAGTTTTTTTAATTGATAGGTTTAAAATGACCAAAATTATTGCTGGTTCAATTGGGGGGGGGGNGGGGGTCTAGACTGTATACAATAGCGGACTTCGTCATGACTTAGGATACAGTGGTGACAGTAATGTTTCTTCCTTCATAAATAACTAGAAAATGACTAAGGCAATAAGTTTATGAATACACGTTAAAGTATTAATATGCAGATAGGCTCGTATTGGCTAAACGGGCTTGTATCCAAAAAAACATTATATTTTCATTCAACAACGAGACAGTTCCGTGTGCACAGTAAAGAATGTTAAAACCTGAATTCAATATGCCCACTTCGATCCCAAAGGTGTTTCGCGGTTGAATAGAATTCACTTTCTACACATTTTAAGTAGCGACCTTCTGAGAATACGCAAAAAAAGCACAACGACTTCTGAGGTTGCAGCTTTTGCGGCAAATTATTTTTTACGCATTTTGAGCCATGCATTCTATTAATAATACTTCTCAGTTGCTTTAACTTGATATG
>JAFELO010000315.1:232904-274839 GCA_017140195.1 Eumaeus atala
GACCTCAGTCAAGCTTCTGAAACGTCGTGCTAGTTAAATAAACCGCGACGAAATCCGTTAAAGTAGTTTTATTGTAATAAGTAACATTCACGTAAACTTAAGACATCAATATCTTTTATACATTTTAGGATTTCGGATTGATACGATTCATGTAAATTGCATTCATTTTGACGGGCGCTAAGAACTCCACTCACAACAAGACTCGATTTGGACATTTCACATATTAAAATATCGTGCACATAACATTTTAGATAGTGTTTTAATTTAAAATAATACGAACAAAAAATGTCGCCACTAAATGAGAAACGCATAAAAATATCCCTATCCAAATATTAATTTTGCTCTCAACTGCAAAATACACATTTCTCTGGTGACAGCTCTCGACGTGTAATACTATGATTTTTTTGCGTAGGAAGAGGAAGCAACAGCTGCGTCTCGTGCCGCCGCTTGCGCCAGTTTTTGCTAGGCGATTTTTTGTATGTTCAAACGTTACAATTTTTTAACACTAACCCATATAAGGTTGTTACGAGGTGCCTTCCACCTGCAGCTAAGCCTGTACTTTGATATCAGGCGTATTTGTGCTGTGTGCTGAAAATCTATAGCATAACAGAAAAATACGAGTGCGCTTTCGACAACAAAAATTAAACTTTTACGTTTAAACTATGAAAAGAGTACAAAAAACATGTGTAAAACTCTCTATTTACTTCCGCACTTGTAACGCTCTCTTTCTCTTTACCTTCACGAACTATTATCTGCATCTGAACTTCTAACGGCCGTTTTAGTAACGTTCTCTTCACGCGTTCACCAGCGTACTCCTAGGTCAAGCGTGTATAAAAAAGTGGGACAATTGGAGCCCTTTTGCACTACCGACACACATAAAAATCCGCATAATTACTATGCTGATGCTTCCTTTCTTTTCCCCTCTAATGAAAAACCGTCTACTCACAAACCACACGAAACGCGATACCGAAAATAGCAATTACGGCGGTATAATATGAGCGAGAGGTACCTCCCCGGTCGTTCAGACAAGGCACTACCTCTTTCTTAACACGCTACCGCCCGCATAGAAACTTCACACGTCTACATAAAGATTATGCGAATGTCAATGGGCGATGGTAGTTACTCATTAAAAGGCTCCGATTGCTCGTTTGCTCACCTGTTGGTACTATAACAAGTTACGATGATCAAAACCTTACAAACTAAATGTTACTACGGACACGAAAATATATTATATGATATATACGATATATAGTTGTAGAAATACATATATAATATGATAAATCTCCATTTATTCATTTGAGTTATAATATTGTTTAACACGCTAAGTGATTCGGAGATTTTGTGTTAACTTATGCAAATGTTACATGTGAATTGGTGTTTATAATACAAGCTTAGAGTGGAGATAAAATATTAAATAACAATAGATTTCATTTTAGTATATATTTTTTAATTTTATTTTAATATACTTTTTCATGCGAGAATTTAGCACAACTGTGTTACGCACACCTTGATCTTTACAGCTAAAGTTTACATGTTTTTAATACAAAATTAGTTTGAAGTTTGACGTCAATATTTGAACAGTAAAGTGATGCAGATGCAAGCGTGCACAAAGGCCCTCCTCCTACGCTTTAGTGCGTTCTTTTTATAAAAAGGGTCCAAAGTACAGCCCCTTCGGTTTAATTGGCTTCGCCCAAGACGTCTGGGGTTCTAGTCTGGGACCCCAAGCTACCGAGCCACAGCGCCTGGTACCCCAAGCTACCGAGCCACAGCGCCTGGGACCCCAAGCTACCAAGCCACAGCGCCTGGACAAGGCTTGAACCGTAGTGGGGCATTACGTAACTGTACCTACTAGACTAGTACTACGGAAATAGATTCATTATAGAAAAACATACGTTATATAGAATTATCTTTTATACAGCCATGAACTGAGTAGGAATCCAACCCGCGACCACTAACTACGTCAACACCACGCCAGCCGTTCGTCATCTCATGATAAGTGATCGCTGTAGCAGATGCCCTGCATTTGGAAGTATGCAAATACCTTGCGTCTATAGAGAATGGATAATCCCGGAAGAATAGTTTATTTATGAACAAATAAACAAATATACAAACTTACTTTTTATTGAAGCTCCTTTTAAGTATATAACAATTATATGTATATAATGTTATACAGAAATGGTTCTTACTCAGTTATGGGGTCAACTCGATCTATCGGATTAGAAAGTCCGAACATTTTTTTTTTAAAGCACAAGGGGGCAATGGGCACTTACCCACCTCCTCCCATGCTCCTACCCACCTCTCAGTATACGGAGCGAATCATGGGAGATGCACGGGGGTTTTCTCACTGGCTCTGTTCCCCAACGTGCAATTCTTGACTCCCTGCACATTATTTAAGTGCCGTCTCGTTATTTCACTCTCCCCTTTCTGGACCCTGATTATCTCGATGCAGCTATGTCGTTACGTATCCTTCCTCTTCGCGTGCCATGTACGCGCAAATGTCTTCAATTGTCTAAAGCTCTGTTCCGTTGCCTCCAAATCCTGATGATAGACTGGGCCCACTGTATTCCGTTCGATGCCGTCCAACATGATGTTTCGCCCATTTTTGTACAAGTCACATTCTCACAGTACATCGTCTCTGGTTTCAGCTTCATGACCGCAAGGACACGGTGGCCGGTCACATAACGCCATCCTGTACAGGCGACCTCTAAAGCACCCGTGCCCTGTTTTTATCTGTGAAATTACGTACTCAGGTTCCACCCATTCTGGAAAGAAGCAGTTCAGCTCGCTCCCGTGGACACACGCGGCCCAGCGTGACTGCCAAGTAGAGATGACGTCGTCCGCGATAGCGCTTTTCTTTTCCTTACGCTCCTTGCCCTTGAGCCCCACGCACTCTTCCTGTACGCGTCCGCTCGAAGAACCTCCAGATCGGCAGGCGGAACGCCAGCCAATACTAGTAGCGTCACCCTGCTACATGACCATTATGACATGTAGGCTTTCGTCAATAAAATTAAAGCTGGTCTTTGGGTGCGTAATAAGGCACTACGTACAATAACAAGTGAGAGCGTCGACACCAAAGCGCTGCAAGCATATGTCAGGATTGCAACATATGTTCCGTGATACAGGAACCTAAGTGCCCGGTACTTCACACCCCACGAGGAGGTAGAGACACGTGAGACCTTCCCGAAAGAGCTGGCGGCCTCCAAGCCCATCAAAACCGCATGCAGCGCAAAGGATCTAGCATCGTCTATGTGTACCCCAAGGACCTTGGTATACCAAGGGACAGATACACTCGCGATCGAGGCACCATTCATCCCAATGGTCGGTCCGCTTTTCAAACGACCCTTAATTGTCATAGTCTGGGACTTGGCTGCGGAAAATTTTAGCCTATTACGGGTCCCTGTTCGATAACGGCGCGAGACGGTGTCTCGATCGCAGGCGTCAAATCGTCTGCGTATGCCACAAAGCTTACACCCTCTGGTCTCGGCAATTTAAGGATATCGTCCAGGAGGAGTTTCCAGGAGGACATCCCCATTGTGGAAACCTACCAAAGCGTGCGGTGGCCAGCCAGTGAAGCCAACATAACGAATACAGAAATAACTTACCAGAGTCTGATAGATGTTCGGAGAGATGCCGGTAGCTTTCGCTTTTAACAGTATCATTCATCAAACCCCAAGGATTTTCATTTCGAGTCTCGACAATGTCTCGAAAATGTTTAATTTCAGCGTCCTTCATGGCCACTTTGTATGCTTGTCTGGCTACACGTAGGGCTTCCTGCAGTGAGATATCGCCTGTGGGATTTCCTCGTCTCGAGGTTTGCCAACATCGTCGCGCGGCCTTGACTCTACGGCGCAGAGGGTCCAGAGTCAGACTCCACCATTCGTAGACTCTGAACTCCATCCTTGCGATGTCCGAGGTTCATTTTGGCAGTTTGCGTAAGGATTTCACAAAACTGCTTGGCAAGTTCATTTGCTGGTTTCCTAGAGTCTAGTTTACCCATTCTCAAACATAGCATCGATCGATAGTAGGCCCAATCTACCCCTTTCTCGCGAAAGGCGGGGCAACGAGCAAGCGGAACCTTTTGAGGGCTACCGACGGCCATAGAGATTCACAGGATTATTACGCTGATGAGTTGCCCACCTATCATCCCCCCTCTCCCCTCAATGGATCACCGGCTAGAGTCCAAACCGCACGAAATGCGATCACGACGCTGTTACTTTATGACGCTATACTGTTAATCAAGTGAGCGAGATGTAAACTCCAGGTACTATCTATAAATACTATTATAATTTCCAGTGTAAGTTGAGCTCTTCATTAATTATTTTCAGAAATTTATACATTACCTGAAATTAGCTTAACTATGAACTGTAATGCCATCTTCTTTGATGTTAAAATTTATGCTGGTTTTTCCACACTATTTTATTGTACAGGAAGGCATTATGTATTTTATTGATTCATATATTATAGTAGAAGGTCTTTGTGCAATTAGGTAATGTTGACGGGTCACGAAACTAGATGATACTAAAGAATATTTTGAGCTCGGCATCACATATAAACGCAATTTCACCGATGTCATGCCAGACAATTTTCGCCCAGCATTAGTAGGCATCTATGGGTTATAACATCGGTGTGCACCATGCATGGCTTTACTTTTATTTTTGTTGACGCGGGGAAACGCATTTACGCGCCTTCACTGGGTGTGTGGGACTCGCGGCACATGATAATGCCGAATACCCACAAAAACCACCGCGAGTGCCATCAGTGCCGCCCTTGGTGAGGTGCCCCGGGACAACAAATCATCGGAGCACCTCGACGGCTAGTCACTCCCCTAAGGGACGAACTCCTCCTCCACAGATGGGGTTGCCCCGCACTACAGCACCACAGGACTACCCCACCAACTTAGGAACAGTGCAATGGGGTGAGGTTCCCATCCTTGCCCCTTGCGCCGTGTGCAAAAGCGCCTCCTCCTGTTGCTCTTCGGTCCCCACTTCTTATAAGAAGGGTACCAAGACCGATTCCTCCTCCTGATCTTTAAGCCCCCTCTGCTTATAAGAGGGGTGCAAAGATCCCCCTCGGTTCAATTGGCTTCGCCTGGGTTCACCCCAGGCTACTTAGCCCCACCGCTACGACAAGGCTTGAATCATGGTGGGGTGCATGGCACTACCTCCTCCTATGCAGCGTGGCACTGCTTAATAATCTTATGTACAGTGCTGAAATTTTTCAAATAACACATATCCTAACTGCGCAGAGATAATAGATATACAACATCAGTGAACGAAAATAACGTAGATATTTATGTATATACATCGTTTATTATAAAGAAATATGGCCGTACACACTTTCGGCATTCAATAATAATAACGTTTAATAGAATGACAATTATTAAAATCAAGAATAACACGAAAATTAACACACAAATAATCCAAAAGAACATGCAAACAATAAAACATAAGTTTTAAAAAATGTAAAAAAAAAACTAAAAATATAAGTAGACTAATGTTAAATAGTCAAACAATATGACGACCCACTTGGCAATGTCACGGTCAGTCCTCGTGTTACGCCAGAGGCCGCGGGTTCAGATCCCGCCTATGCCATGGATGTTTATACATGCATACTAATATAGTAAAGATGAAGAGTTTGCTTGAATGCGTTAATTACTGGAACAGGAAGTACTGGACACATTAAAAAAATCTTTCAATGTTAGACAGGCCATCTGTCGAGGGGTGCTGTAAAATCACGGAGCGCTGCTTGTATACCTATGGTTATTCTGTCAGGCTGTATTCGAAATCAAATGTTTTACTCGTAATTATAATTGATCTTCGATAACTGAGCGATCACTAATATATATTCATGTACGTGAATGTTTTCCTCGCGTTAACAGTACAAGGCTTGTTCATACGTTAGGCTGTAGCCGAGGGAACATACACACAGATGGAATATTTCGAGTGTTTTTCGAGATACACACACGAAAAACTTCCTCCTATAGCCGTCCGGTAAACAATCTCTGATCTTAGCGACTTCTGTTGTTCACTTTTTTATTCTCTGTGAAGTAGAACAATTTCGCCTACCTACAAACCTATTGCGCGCCACGCAAATTATGCAACAAAACACAAATGGCCAGTGGCAAATTTTTTAAATATTTTTTACTACTGGATACCATGGTCTTGATTTATGACGGGCAGATAGACGTTAAAAAAAGTTACGCTCGCTTTCATGGGTCAACTTTATTTGAAAAAACCTAAATGCTTTCAATACTTTAAATGGTATTATGATTCCCTTAAAAGTAAATGTGCCTGTTATTTTTTATGTGGTAAGTATAATGGAACCGAAGCCAGCAATTTTGGAAGTTCCTTTCACTTAATATCTCGTTTTATCGTGAAAGCTATCATCATCAGCTGCTGCTTTTGTCCTCACCACCAATAGGTAGAGATGCAGCTCCCCATTGGGAGAATGCTGCTTAGTAATGACATTTGGAAGAAATCTTAACTATGTTCGATCATTTCCCCAATACCATATCACACTTTTCAGCCGATGCTCTATAGTATAGTAAAGTAAGTATAATAACATATTATTAATTTTAATTTTATGGAGTATTTTATCATGGCGGTGAGGCTCAGTTAAAGAGAAACGAGACACCTTTTTTTACGCGCCGTTACCAGCCCTGGGTGTGGTCCAGTGGTGTGTGGTGCTCGTGGCACATTATAGTGACCAATAACCACAAAAACCACCGCGAATGCCATCAGTGCCGCCTATAGTGAGGTGCCCCCGAACAACCTCGACAGCTAGTCAGTCCCACAAGGGACCGACGCCTCCTCCACAGTATGGTAGTCCCGTACAACCCTATCAACTTTGGGACAGTGCAATGGGGTGAGGTTCCCAGCCTCGCCCCTTGGCCCGTGCGCAAAGCGCCACCTCCTGTTGAGCTTTGGTCCCCTCTTCTTGTAAGAGGTGTACCAAGAGCGCTTCCTCCTCCTGCTCTTTAACCCCCTTTCCTTATAAGAGGGGTTCAAAGAGCATCCTCCTCAGTTCAATTGGCTTCGCCTGAACCGAGACACCTAGGGCGAATCTAATGACACCCTGATGGTTAGCTGCTGTCTTTGCTAAACTTATGTGGTCATGGGATTAAACACCCTTAGTGTACGGACATGATTAACAGTTTCAGGCGTCGCACTAAAAGCGACATTGACTCACACACATTCGCGGTAGTTTAAGTGGGTGTTCCGCACAAATCCGAACGGGCTACACTCGGCCCTCGAGGTCGTTGACAGCGCGTAAATGCTCTAACATAAATAGTATTAAAATATTACTTAACTAGGTACCTACAGGAAATTCACGTAAAATGTTGATATTTTGATCAAAACATGTTAATGGATAATTAGCGATTAAATAGGAGACTAACGATTTATTTAACAGAGATATAATGCACATTTTGACTTAACAACTGTAGGAAATAATTTAAAAGTCACTTATATCAAAAACTATAAATGTAATGACTATTTTAATTTCTGACGAGTCTAGGAAATGTCTATTTTAACACACGTTCGTGTGTGGCTTGCATTTTAAATAACGATGGATGTACAATTTTGCAACGAGCGCAAAAGAATAACAAAACAATAATTGGGAACGGCACGAATCTAAACAATGTTGACAGAGAGTGCAACTTTTATTGTAGTTTCTAAGAATTGCACTAGAAATGAGCGGCCATATTTGATGTCAACCTAGTACATACACTTTCTGTTGCAGAAAGATTCTATAACATTGTGTATTGTAACTGTATGTTCGTTATGTCATTCTTTCTTTTGCACCATCTAGAATTTAGCAAAATGGTTTTTATCCTTCTGTACTTCTTTTTTATTGCAGTAGTTTCTAGATGTATATTTGTGTTATATGTATGTTATGTTTATGTAGCGATGCTGTGAGGGGACCTGAAGTCATCGGACCTTGTTCTCCATGGTCTGGAAACTGAGGCAGGAGCTTATAAAATATTAATAATTTGTAGAGCCATGAAAAACGCCAAATCTACGTAATGACTCCTGATGACTAACTGGCAAATTCAATAGCATCGCTGCTTCTACTAAATTTTAATAAAATTCGCAAAGATATTGCACTGTCCAACTAAAAATGTAGGATGGATAGATAGATGGAGATAAAAACTTTATTTGCAATCACAAGCAGCACAATTATAAATCTCTTGACATTTCTTTAATTCTCGACATTTTTTCCTAAAGCGCCAAAGGAAGTATAACTTCTTTTTCCTAACGCGCCAAAAGAAGTATAACTTCAAATGGAAAACCTTGTGGTAACACAAAGTGTGTTAGAATAAGGATTTCTTCTAACAATATCTAATATTAATTTTATTGGTACTCATATCTCATTATATTCACCAATTTTATTTTTAGACTGACATCGACTTGATGATTTTTTATTACTGCATGTTAATCTAATGAATATTTGTAATGATGTTAATTATGTAGTATCACACTTTATGTACGTTGTTAATTATCTATAGAGCATATGATATTATTTTGTGAATGCCTGTGTACTCAGTGCATTTGTTCCCGCATAAGCTGAAACATTTTGCAAATTTTTTAATACTATAGCAACATGTGCGACTTCGAAGCTTTGGCGAGCTACGAATGTAGCTCGGCAAACTTGTTGTGTATAAAAATAACAGAGCTACTGTATTATCATTTAAAGAGTTAAGCCTTCTGCAGGCTGTAAAAAAAAAGTAATTGGAATATAATCTGCCTTCTATTGGGTGAGATCAAGTAGCACTTAGTTAATTTTTTTTTTCAACAAAGCAAATGAGAAATCGAAACCTCTTCGTGACTAACGATGCCCATAGATATTCACATAATTTCATTACCTCTTACTAAAACCTTTCGAGACGGTTTTGACACTTGGTGTGAGTATTATATCATTAACTTGTCCTAAGTGTTGTGAGTAGATTAAAAAACAACTTTTAAGTCATATTCGCACCAGAATTTCTTAAGCCATTACGAGTCCATAATTTATTAAAAAGAATTGTTTCGAACTCGTTATATTCGTGTCAAATACGTGTCAATCGCCAGCATCTGTAGTCGCGAAGTAAACAATTTTTGTAATTTTTTAAATGAACATGTACATGAAATTAAACAAACAATTTCGTTGTGACGACGCGGCATTCCTCGGGCACATCCATTGTTTTCTAATAACTGTAACATGGAATGGACGAGACGTGACCGCGAGCTGTGCGGACTGTTACCGGAATAAACGGGCATCAGTTAACTGTAAGTCATAACATCATACAAGTGTTGAGCATGAATGTCGTAAGGCCGCTGTAGACATTGCATTATTTATTAAATGGTAGGCAAGAATGGGAGGAAGTGGTAGTGCCGTACATAATGCATGACACTACATCTTGCTACGCACGCTATCGCCTCTCGCTCACATAATACCGCCATAAAGTGACATCTTCAGTGTGGCATTTCTTGCGGTCTGTTAGTTGCGAAAACGAGCAATCGGAGCCTTTTTACAACTACTGACGCAGATGAACATCCACTTAATTACTGTGACGACTCATTGCCCTCCTTTATGCTTCCCAATGGGCCACGGGCTACTCACATGGTAATTGTGCGGATGGA
The DNA here is from genome assembly GCA_017140195.1 of Eumaeus atala. Classification (NCBI taxonomy): domain Eukaryota; kingdom Metazoa; phylum Arthropoda; class Insecta; order Lepidoptera; family Lycaenidae; genus Eumaeus; species Eumaeus atala. The sequence continues at coordinate 242,525 of JAFELO010000315.1, forward strand.
CGTCTTCTGTAGTCACCAGTAAGCTGCGGCTGCTCATTCGTCCCCATGTATTATAAAACGGACACAAATCAAACAGGCTTATGGAAAATATTTATTCGTTGATGACAAAAATGGTGTGCACAGGTGACAATACAATGAAAACTGAAAAAATTTCCACTTTGCTTTTCTGATAGCACCTGTTTGTAAGTGGTACGGAGCAACGAATTTGTTTTAGGTTTTTAAAGGAAAATCCATTGTGTCACATTTTTTGTGTTTGCACAGATGCACGTGTGTGTTTTTTGTGTTACACAAAATATGTTTTCATATACACAGCTGACGAACACAGTTAGTGAACCGGTGAATACATTAGTTATTGGAACTAAAACGACTTGAGGGCTCTCAATAATCATATTGAAAAGAAGAATTTGTAAAAAGAATGCAAATGAAAAGTGCCTATGGTGAAACTTATGTTACATAGTAACGTGCATTTTCAATGTTACATCTAACCATGGATATAGCTACCGGAGATAGAATTTTGACAGGAATACCATAAGAAACTTGTGAAAATTGCTAAAGCTATAACCATTGACTAGTTACTGATCACACGGTTTACACCAGCGTAACGCTTTACCTTATCTTGCCTTTCACTTTTTTTTATATGTAGGAGGGTAAACGAGAAATCTGAACTATTCAATTAGAGCGAGAGGTAACTAACTCCCTGGCCGAGCCGGCGTAATATGACCTTATATCTCTTACTCACACCGGAATCATCTTCTATCGAGTTAAACTCCAGATGCGAACGGACACATGTATATATCTCAAGCTCAAAGTCTATTTTTTTATAGAATAGGGGGCAAACCAGCAATCGGGTCGTTTTGACGATTGCCGACACCCATGAACATCCACATAATTACTAGCCGATGTGTTGCTCTTCTTTCCCCCCCCCCCCCCCCCCATGGCTACTCACAAACCTCACGAAACGCGACACTGAAGATGTCACTTTACGGCGCTCACATAGAGCGAGAGGTATCCCGATCGTGCCTGCCCAATTCCGATGCATGGGAGGCTTGTCCTGGCATGCTTGGATATGCCAATGACATCACAGTTGTAGAGAAATACACGTCCAACACTCGACCCACCATAGAACATACCCAATCTCTGAGAGAAGCTCTGATCCATTGCATGAACTTGGCCCTTCAAGCCGTCTGTGATTGGAGCGTTGCCAATCCGGTCCAGATTAATGCCAATAAAACCCAGGCGTGCTTATTTTCCACAAAAAGGAGCCCTTTTCTACTGTCACCTTCTTTCAGAGATATATCTATACCCATTTCAGACCATCTCGACCTTTTGGGGCTCACCATAACACTACATGAACTTTGGCTCCTTCATTGAGGCAAAGGCGCAAACAACTGCGAGAAAGCTGGGCATTCTGCCGAAGGTGAGACGGTACTTCACACCAAAACAGCTGTTCGGTCTTTACACAGCTGTCTGGTCATACATGGAGTACTACAAGCATATGTGGGATGGCACGGCTAAGGACCAACTAGAAGCCCTAGACACAATAGAAAGACGAGCTTTTAGATTAATTATTGACGAATCATTAGTATCGCGGGGAAGTTCCCAGCCTATCGGTATTTTATAGAATACATTTCGGAGAGTAAGCTTTCGAGCTTCACAACATTATTCCACCTTCACCATTCTTTAATCAGACGACCAGGCGCTCTGAAGGTCGACATCGATAGACCGTTGAGATTCCAGCCACGCGTACAAAGGAATTCCAGTCGACTTTTTTAAAACGGACCGCTAAGCAGTGGAATTCGCTTCCAGGGTCTGCGTTTCCCGATACCTACAAGCTAGGACTATTCAAATCACGGGTCAATAGGTACATTCTAGGCAAGCGTGCTTCATCTTCGGCCACTTCACCACTTAACAGCAGGTGCTGATGTGGTCAAAAAAGAAAATAAGATGATGTATTCCTAGTATGCAGCATGACACTAAAATCCATTTCACACTACTTTACATGCCATTAAGGATTTTATTCCCATTGGGCGCGAAAGGCGTTGTAAGATACCCGACCGTACAACGCTTTTCTTTACCGCAGAACACATCAAAATGGTGAACGATTTTCCAAAATGATATCGACCACTCTGTAACTGGATCTTTCTTGCCTTGTTTATGTTATGATTTTATTTCAAACCATTATAACATCATATTTATGTAAATTGTGATATTTTTTTAAATATCACCCGTTAATATAAAAATGAATATTTTATCTTAATTATTATAACAAAACAAACATTTTAAATCGACAACGACGCTATTGTATTCAAAATAAGCCAATTTAAAATAATCACTTTAAAAATGCATCGAATATATGAACATATTTTAAACATAAATATAATACATGCAGGATGAAATACACAAAACGCGGGTGCAGATAACAGAAAATGTTACTTATAAGACGAAATAACATAATTCTTGGGTTTTTTGTCAACATTATTTTATCATTTATTATTCATTTCATGTGCAGGTCTAATTAAACCGCACGTTAACAAAAAATAAAATATCAGTAAGAAAATAAAAATAATAGACATTTATTATATTTTATGTGTTAAATAAGAATATTTACATTAAATAAGAAAATAAACAATACAAAATGATATCACTTGGATACAGACTGATAAACCAAAATATTGCAACTACGGAACCGGGACATGTGATCATCATATCGTATGTAGATATAATTATTGACTAAATGTAGTAGTATAGGTAGTAGTAGTAGTAGTGTAGTGGTATAGGTGGTAGTAGTGTAGTGGTATAGGTGGTAGTAGTGTAGTGTTATAGTGTTAGTGTAGTGGTATAGGTAGTAGTAGTGTAGTGTTATAGTGTTCGTGTAGTGGTATAGGTAGTATTAGTGTACTGGTATATGTGGTATTAGTGTAGTGGTATAGGTAGTAGTAGTGTAGTGTTATAGTATTAGTGTAGTGGTATAGATAGTATTAGTGTAGAGGTATTGGTAGTAGTAGTGTAGTGGTATAGGTAGTAGTAGTGTAGAGGTATTGGTAGTAGTAGTAGTGTAGTGGTATAGGTAGTATTAGTGTAGAGGTATTGGTAGTAGTAGTGTAGTGGTATAGGTAGTAGTAGTGTAGATGTATTGGTAGTAGTAGTAGTAGTGTAGTGGTATAGGTAGCAGTAGTGTAGAGGTATTGGTAGTAGTAGTGTAGTGGTATATGTAGTAGTAGTGTAGAGGTATTGGTTGTAGTAGTAGTGTAGTGGTATAGGTAGCAGTAGTGTAATAGTGTACCTGCATTTGCAAAGTATTATAAGCTGTCAACTTCGCGGACAGAAATCGACCAGTGTGATATTTAAAAGTAGAAGTTCAAGTAGACATAGAAGCGATAAAAATTTAAATTATTTGAAGATGGTCATAAGCATTACTTTTCAATATTCATTGCATTCAGTAAATCGAAAAAACAGCTTCTCTAGTATGTAAATTGATACATGTAGGTTATTTTTCTGTGCGATGAACGTGAAAAAAAGGTTAAAGTTTAGACAGATTGGCCCATTGGAGGGGAGGGGGATAGGAAGGCAATCATCTGTATGACAATAATGCGGATGTATATGGGCGTGGTAGTCGTCAAAACGCTTCGATTTGTCGTTTGCCCTCATATATTGTAAAAAACAACGCTGAGACGAGTTCCCACGCTGTTGCAATTCGTTAACAATTTGGATCTCATCAGAGCTTTTATATTTTAGGGTGACAAACGAGCAGTTGCAGCCATTTGCAGACCACATATAAGTTCATCAGACGTGTTACCTTTATTCCCTTCTCCCTTGTAATCGGCCACCTGAAATTCTCAAATCGTACGAAACGCAAATACATAGCTGTAACTTAGCGGCGGTATCCCATAAAAGTAATACCCTATAGTGCCGGCCCAATTCAGCTGCAATGCAGCATGGGTCCACATCTTACAAGACGTAGTGAAGAGTGGTAATGTACCTTAATACTGAGAAACACTATTTCTTACACTAAATCTCTTCATTTCCAAATTACTCCTATCCTGCCGCCGAAGTGATTTCATCCCCATGTAAGAAGTGAACTCATTCATATACAGCGTGGGTGGAACCCTGGTGTGGGGTCCCCCTCGCCCGGGATAGATTTGAAGGTACAATCATTTTTTATGCGAGGGGAAATTGTGTGCCCATATAGAGGTACACCGGGTTTCACCTACGTAGTATTTTCTCTTCGGAAATAATCTAAGAATGATTTTGCGGCCCGCGATTTGAAAAAGTGTGAGAAGTAAGTGTGAGAAGTAAAGCACTACACTATCCAGTAAAAATTAGAGAAACTTTTCAAGCAAAGCAAAACATAGTATTTTATGAATAAAGTGCAGTAATAGACACAAACATCCTGACGCCTGTTACCTAAGGTAGACAGAGAGCAATAGTAGCCGGCAGCATATTGAAGTTCAGGCGATACTTTATAGGTTAGATTTCTTAATCTATATTAACACTTGAATAAATGAATAAACTTCATATACTATTCCACAATTAATCATCATCAACAGGTTTATCTGAACCGGTCGTAAAATATGTAAATTGAAAAAGGAATTAATTGTGGAAAAAGTATATAAAGTTTATTTATTTATTCAAGTGTTTACATGAATTTTCATCAAGAAGTGACAATACATTTAATCAACTATTAAGCTCTATTCTTTTCCTCTTCTTATAATGAATGTAGCCAGCCTTGTGGTCTATCGTGGGATCCCCCCAGGCTGTTGAAAGGGATGACAGGCTGCGCAGGACCTACGTGGAAAAGGTTCTTCCAGCAGGTCATTAGCCGAGCCAAGGTAGAGGCCCAGCTGGAGCAAGCAAGGGATCTCGAGAGGGTTCCCTGGGGCCGACCATACAAGTGGGCGCGTAACAGGATCTGCGCCCAGTCGGCCCCCATCACGGAGATGCTCCAGCCGGAGCAACTGGGGAGGATCGTCGGGGAATTGTTCCCCGACACATCCGTGGGCTTCATGCTCCCCAGAATGGCTCGGCAGACGTCGGACGAGGAGGAGGGTGTTCCGCCACCCGTCACGGAGGCTGAAATAGAGACGATTCTGACTCGCCTCCAGAGTAAGAAGAGGGCACCGGGTCCAGATGGGGTGCACGGGAGAGTCCTCGCTATCTCTCTCGTGTACCTCGGAGATAGCCTCCGGGAAGTTTTTGACCGCTGCCTGTGGTCTGGTCAGTTCCCGGGGACATGGAAAGAGTGGCGGCTCTGTCTGCTTTCAAAGGCAGGGCGTACCCTGGACTCGGCTTCGTCGGTTCGACCGGTGGTGCTACTGAGCGAGACTGAGATGGATTTAGAAAGGATTGTGGCCTCCCGTCTCGTTCAGCATCTGTAGGAGGGCACGGGACCCGGACTCTCGGAGTCACCGTTTGGGTTACGAGCACGCTGGTCGACGATGGATGCCTTCAAGCGCCTGCGGACGGTGACGGGTGAGGCAGAACACAGGGACGAGGTGGTGGTCGCGGTGTCGTTGGACGTCGCGAACGCTTTCAACAGTCTCCTGCACAGCGTGATACGGGAGGCACTGGTCTTCTTTAAGGTGCCTCCCTATTTCGTGAGGCTGTTGGAGGCGTATCTCTCCGGTCGCAGAGTGGCTCTCGGGAACCGGTCGGGATCCGTGGATTGGTGGCAGACTCCTCCCGAATCTCGGGGGACCCAGCGTCGCTTGCAGGCAGCTGTACTCCGGTGTCTGTCGGAGTATGGTGCCGTACGGTGCTCCGGTTTGGGCGTGGCAGCCGTAAGGTAGAGGGATAACGGCTGCTTTGCGCCCGGTCCTCGAGCGGTGGATGCGCCGTAGGCGCAAAGCCCTCACCTTACGTCTGACGCAGGTGCTCACCGGGCATGGTTGCTTCGGTGAGTATCTGTGTAGGGCGGCCCACAGGGAGCCGATGACTTGGTGTCACGATTGTGACGCGGCGGTGGACTCGGCCCAGCGCACCCTCAGGGTGTGCCCGAGAAGGGCGGCGCTGCGTCACCATCTGACATCAGTTGTCGGAGGGGACTTGTCAAAGTGGAGCACCATCGTATTGATGCTCGGCAGCGACGAGTCCTACCAGGCGGTGGCTTCCTTCTGCGAGACCGTTTATGTCCCAGAAAGAAGCCGACAAGCGGGTGATATAGGAGGCTGCCGACGAGGCCTCCCCTCGCCCACGACGAATGGGGGTACGATGAGTCGCTATCTCCAGCGCCTTCAGTAGTGCCCCTGTGTACCGTGTCGGGCCGGGATGGGAACCCGGTCCACTTCATAAAGACACGGCGTCGTGGGGACTATCATAGCGTAGCCGGTGAAGTCTGACCTTATCGCCGAGGCCAGCCTGTCGCCGGAGGTTCCCGTTGCCTGCAGATACGGGACCCTCCACAAACAGCGGCTGAAGGCTCCCGTAGGGGTTAAATTGGTATTGCTACCTAATGACCGAGTCCAACATAGGTCTGGGGGTCTACCCGGGGTTGCAGGTATCATGCGTAAATGCATTCCCCTTCGTCACCAAAAAACAAATGTTCTGAGGCCCATGATGTCATTGGTGGCAAACCTATGGCCACTGCGGACACATTCCAATCCCGAACATTGTAATATGTGCTCAGAATAATCTGCGAAACATTTAATAACAGGCCCGACCTGGGGATCGAACCCAGGACCCCACGCGGCTAAAGGTTACACCACAAAGGCGATCACACCACAGAGCCGACCTGGCGATGTTGGAACAAAAAGTGTTATTAGGATTTTTCAATTTCTACCTGTAATTAGGCCTGGAGTCAGCAAATAAGCGATGATTCATCGTCGTGCCTTGGAAAGCACGTTAAAGTTATTACTAAAAGTTACACGCACATTGTGTCAGGTCGTAGCGGAATGGTGAATTTTGAGTACAGTGTTCTTATAGGCGTTGAGGTAACGTTAAATTACTTATAATGAAGCTGTAGTCCCCTTGCTCTGGTGACGACTGACGGTGCGCAGCGGGACACAGCGGGCCACATCACGTACAACCAAAATCCGTAGAAGAACATGTGCCCAGCTCACCCTTAAAAGGGTATTTGTTTGGATTTTTTATACACTTGTTTCCGAATAACTTATCAATCTGATAGTTAAATCTTCGACTTGGCCTAACCAAATCGATGATATTAATTCGGATAAGTACTAGCCGAATAGAAAACCCGAAAACATTATTCAAAATGGTTTCCACATCGATAGGTTCACTTTTCATTTGGGTAAGGTTTCAATAGGGTGGTTCTAAAAATAGGCTCAATCGAAAAAAAGGTGTTCTCCGGTCCCTGAGTGGTTGCCACCCGACCTTCGGCGGTCCAACATTAGGTGGCTGTAAGCAGGACTTACAGCGTCATTTCTCTCTGGGCAGTCATCCGTACATAATAATATCATCAGCATCATCATCAGCCGGACTACGAGCGCCACAGGTCACGGTCACGGGAAATAATAATACAGTATGTCAATAATGTGTCCAATAGTTACCTTCTCTCTATAGAAATGGTCGCCGTAGCCGAAATTCGGCTGAACATATTATTATTATGAGGTGGGGCAGATTTCGTTCTTTAGGCCACCAAATTCACTTAACACATTTGCTTAGTGTGATGAGTTATAGAAATGTTCCTCAAATAGACATATGTTCAGTAATAGATGGGATAAGTGCTGATAATGATGATAATACTTTTCAACTGGTGGATGCGGTGAAGCCTTGGCAACACACATGCATATGAGTCTCCGACTGCTTGTTTCTAATGGTTATAATGTAATTCAGTGTCTTTATTAGGACTGGGTATATTTGATAATACTTTTCAACTGGTGGATGTGGTGAAGCCTTGGCAACACACATGCATATGAGTCTCCGACTGCTTGTTTCTAATGGTTATAATGTAATTCAGTGTCTTTATGAGGACTGGGTATATTTTCAATCTTTATCACTCTATCTCTGACTTTAAAAAAAAACCGACGGACATCTAAACGCAATTAGTGATCGGCTTCGACTCATTAGCATGTTTAGGTCATTGGCTCCAGTCACCCACGGCGTTATCACCAGTTCCCAGGAGGAGGACTGCAGGCCTGTAAGACCAGCCGAGGCGAGCGATGCCACACCATATACAAATTCGTAGAAGTGCTACGTATCATCTTCTACGTCAACATATCATGCAACATGCGATTGATACGTCAATGGATATAATCTTTTTGGTCAATCACATTAGACCAAATAGATGATAGACAACTAACAAAGGCATGATTGTTTTCACGCCCTTATTAATTGCCTACACAATTTTAAAAAATCTACTGCAAAGAAAAAAGGAATGGGCCCTGTGTGCTGCCGTCTTTAGCCTCTGCCCTCCGTAATAAAGAGCGTGTCTCGCAACTGCCATAAAGGCTGAACGCATTACTTTTTACAAGACGCGATAAGGGCACTTCCTGAGGCCCAGCGCGAATATTTCTGCGCACTGAACTTGTGCGCTGACCGGAAAACGCCCATTTTCGACTTCCATCGATTGGTCCTAACTGGACATCACACGACAACTACAAAGGATATTTGTTCAATGGAAACGATATTCAATCCTGGGCTAAGAAGCAATATCCAAGGGAGTGAATTCCCTAAATAGAACTTTGAAAATAATACGAAGACTAAAATCGTGTAAAACATTGACGCTCGTCTTAATCAGTTACGCTTTACAGCGGTTTTGTCTCTTACTTCCCTTTCGCACCTTTCACTTCTGGATCATTTGGCGTCAGTTTACGTCGCTTGTCAGAGCGTCAACAATATTTATCTATACTAATAATATAAAGAGGAACCACTTTATCGTGTGTTTGTTTATTTGCAATGAATAGGTTCATAACTACTGTGCCGTTTTGAAATCCTATTTTACAATTAGAATCCTACATTATCGCTGATGAACATAGGCTGTATAATATTTTACGAATTCTTCGATAATGTACCTGAAGGTGTCAAAAAAACGTCTAAACAAATTCTTATGTTGCAAGTGTAGAAGCTGTCCCGACAGACGCTGTTCTGTCATGTGATAAGTTATTTTTCAGGCGTTAAAAGTGTAAAGTTTACGAGGCCAATATTAAAAATTTATAACACTTGTATTTTTGTAAATCAATCAACATTTGCCATGTTTTGTGAATTATTCGTGCGAATCCAGGAATCCTGACTTATAATAAAACTTCATTCAGCGGTCATATATTTAAACAGGGTGCGTTTTTTCGCGTATATAACGTCACAAGAACCGTGGTTTCGTCCGCAAAACATGTTAAAATATTATACGCCTCACCCCCTATTTCACCCCTGGTTGAATTTATTTCCTCTTAGTGCTCACTTACATCATGGACCCCTGTGCGAAACTTCAACATCCTAGTGAGTAGTTTCGGCTGTACGTCTTGTAATATTTCAACTTTCTAGGTAAAATAGTTTCGGCTTTACGTCGTGTAAAATTTCAACTTTATAGGTGAGTACTTTCAGCTGTTCGTCGTATATGATTTCAACTTTCTTTATACAGTAGCTTCCCCTGTACGTCGTGTATAATTTCAAGTTCTTAGGTACAGTACGTTCGGCTTTACGTCGTGTATAATCTCGACTTTCTAGGTACAATAGTTTCGGCTGTAGATCGTGTATAATTTAAACTTTCTAGGTACAATAGTTTCGACTATACGTTGTGTATAATTTAAACTTTCTAGGGACAATAGTTTCGACTATATGTCGTGTATAATTTAAACTTTCTCGGTACAATTGTTTCGACTATACGTTGTGTATAATTCAAACTTTCTAGGTACAATAGTTTCGGCTTCACGAGGTGTGTCGGTCAGCCACTCAGTAACCTAAAAGTTTTATATTAATATAGATTGTCAATCATATACGTTTTCACATCTTTTCTACTTTGAACTCTTCCATTACCTTGCAGCAGATAACAAAACGTGCGGTTAGAAGCTACTTTAAAGGTTTAAATGATTTACTTAGCCATCATTTGATATCCATTTTGATGATGATAAGTAATCAGTAATAGACGTAAAAAAGTGCAAAACAACTGAGCAAAGACATATTTCAATGTAGGCTGACACGACCTATCACATCCTACCGGGCATCCCATTGGTTATGGTCCTAGCACTTTATTTTCACAAGCCCAATGTCAGACTGAAATTTTAGTTTTACTTTAATTTTAACTATGTAGCAACGTAAGTCTTATAATTAAGTAAAGTAATTATAACAAGAGTAAAACTTGATTAAAATATGCCTTTCCCGTCGGTGTCAAGTCGTCACGATGAGATATCAAATAAAACTCTAACCACTTGTATTGTTAATGATTTATTTAATAATATTTCGTTAATTTTAAAAACCTACGGGAAGGAACATACTCACAACGCAAAGTATTACAAAAAACACTTGATCAGAACATAATAACAATCCTGCACTGTTTCGGAAGGTCGTTTTTTACATCATTAGAACAATATTCCGAAATTACGCAATAACAAGTACAAGGAACAAGTAAAAAACAACACAAGTCTTATGAGAAAAAAATACAAACACTTGTGTAAGATCAAGGCAATTTTTTTCTATTCGCTAAATTTTGTGAAGATTTACGTAAATGCGATGATTTAGCAAATATCCTTTGCATACATGTCATATGCATGGGTCTTCTCGATTATGGATATGAGGAGGTGTAGGTCATACATCACCCAAAACATATTTATCACCGCCAAGTCAAAATCACGTGAAAATAGAGAAACATTTTTCCGAAAAGAATGTAACCAATTTTAAACTCCAATGCGCAGTTATCACAAAAAAAATGCAAAGTTAAGCGTAAAATCTTGGACGTTGAGTTGTAAAGGTGTTAAATGCCGTGTCACAGTGAACATTTAGTATGTGACATTACTATCAGAACAATAATCCATTATATACAGCACGGCGGCTACGGCAGCTCAATTCACGAGGCGTAAATTTAACACCTGGCGCAAAAAGCAATAGAAAATCTCATCAAACATTTTAGGCAACGGGGGACAGACATTCTTCTCGAAATGCAATTGGCACTAGCGTTTTAGGAGAACGTGTAATGGATGCAGGATGGGTTATTGCCAGGAAGTAATCCTTACATGTGCATCCATTAATCAAGTAGGAGGCATTTATATTCCAGTGTTGCGGTGACGAAGTGGGCCCCAGACCACGGTCTCCCACAAAGAGGGGCCTTGCGACTTCAAGTCAGCGATCTTCAAACATCGCTACAAATTATATTGAATACCTTATATCTTTATTTATTTTAGAATAAAATAGATGCAATTTTTTGTGACATACGAGGAAATAAAAAAGACAAAAGCAAATTATAAAAAATGATATTGACGATAGCAAAGGGCCCCGTTGATGCATATTCGCCCATGAAAAAGAAGCCCACACTACGCAATAATAATGTATATACATATATACGAGTGAGTGTTTGACCAGCCCATTGCCACTTCAATGAACTTACTCATCGCGTGATATCCGACACTTTAATTCCTTGGCGTATGATTTCATTACGAATTTTATCGGACAATGAAACATCCAGCGTAAAGTGTTCGAAAGGCCCGCTGAGTTACGGCAAATTAGTGGACTATTCCTAAATTTTTCGGCCATGTTTCGGCCCCATATTTCATGGCGAGAACAACGCACTAGTCTTCAACTAAGAAAAAAGATGGCCGATGGGCTAGGAAAGTTCTAGAACTTTACTCATTCTAGAGTGGACGCCGCGTTTAGGAACCCGAAGTGTTGGTCGACCATTCACCAGGTGGGATGGATGCGAGTGGCAGGAGATCGGTTGTCTTTGCGTTCATTGAGGGCTGCTAATGATGTTCATGATGGTATATATGTTTTATCGGAAGCCACATCATATAGGATAGACTAGGATCCGATATACAGCACCAACAATGGGAAGTCAAGTTTGCAAGAGGTAGTGCAGTGTAGCGGCATTGCAGTCGGACTGAGCCGGCACAACCAGGGAGGCATAACAAATATGTCTATGGGCGTCGGTACTTCGAGTCTAGGTATAACAATCATTGGTTCAACTGTTTTAAACCTGAAATATATAATTTATTAATTTTTTTAAAGAAATATAAACCGAATATTTTTATTATTTTTTCTGATGAGTTTCCCTTCCGCTGTAGCCGTTGAGATAAATGTTTTCAAATTTAGAAGTTATTAGGTATGTATAGAGCCGCCGCTAGCTACTGAGGGCTGCACGTTAAAATGGTTTTTTTATAAAGATTTATTGGGATTTTTACCACAATAACATATGCCTTATAAAAACTTGTTTTATAAATATAAAAAAAAATGGAATCATATATAAGGCTCCCTGTAGGTCTACTTACTGATAACTCATATATGAATCAATGAATTTATCAAATACTAGCGATCTGCCCCAGTTTCGCATGTGAATCACATTTAAGACCATACCAGTACTCTGTATTCGTTGAAATACATAAGCATCGGTGACGTCACAGATAAAATTGAGCGACGCGCTTAGCTTTTTATAAAAAGCTCTACGATTGGCTGACGGTCGGCCATAAAAAGCTTACCGCCCCTCGGCACGCCTGCCTTTTTATACTCTTTTTACGTCCCTCTTAGAACGGCGCTAAAACGTGGGGGAGACTGTACATGCCCATAAAAACTTTATTTATATCGTAAGACTTAAACGTTTTACATATTTTACATGATTAAATATTAAAATACGTGCGTTCTAAGCCATTACTTTTATGCGACTGAAGTACGCCCTTAAGAAATAACTCGATCCTCAAGGGAGAAATACGCCGATCTTTGAAGCGAGACGTAAGCGCGGTAAAGCGTTACGCTTCAAGTCTACTTACTCCTCCTTTTTCATTTATATCGCGTTTTATTAAGGCGTAAACTTCAACGATATTTAAAGCAATGCTGTGTGAGTAAGATCTGGGTGCTCTAGTATATCTACTGCACTTGCGAGTTGTAGATGTACTAGCGCACCTCTGCCTACCTCTTCCGGTATAATAGGCTTGACGGTACTTTTTTTTTAATTTAGAGATGATTGGCACCGGTTCGATTCCGATAAGTCAAAGTGGAAGTGTGCGGATCATGTATCTCACAGACCGGATGGTAGATGGATTAGAAGCTTCTAGAGTTGGGCGACAGTCAGCGCGTTGGACGGACGACCTTGTTACAGTGACTAGCAGAAACTTGATCGCCACTGCACAAAACCACAAAAAACAGGAGCTATTTGGAAGAGGCTCACACAGTATTAAACGGCCACAAATGGAAGAATATTCGATTCCAAAGCGAGTGGAGTCGCCTATGATAATACAATCTTCACGTGCATCATTATTAGGACTGCGTGTGCAACTTCAAGTCCAACTGTAAACCTGACTACATGCCCGACTACAAGCCCGACACATGCCCGACATGTTACATTCGTCTCATTTTCTCTCTTCGTCTAATGAGCAGAGACCGGAACCGCTTAAAGGGGTATTTGTTGGGTATTTCCTACACTTGTTTTGATGAATGAATTCAAAAACCCAGTTGTATCTTCTTACCCTATCATTAGGATTTTCTACAGAAATAGTAAGAAATCATGCCTTGAGAAGAGCTAAACATAAGGTAACCCTAACATGGTAAGTACAGAAATATTTATATTTTGGTAACCTTACTCAAAATGGTTTCCACATCGAAAGACCGACACTATCAATAAGTTACATTTTAATTTTTTCCCCAAAAATAGGCATTAAAAAATTGGTTTTATGATAAATTGGACCATCAGTTCAAAACCGGCTCTTAGACACCTAGATCGAATGGCAAATTTGTCTGGATAGTAGGCATCAACAATCTAGATCAATAACGTGATACACTCTAGCCGCCTATGGCCGTCTAGGTGCATGACTAGTTAGATATGGACTAGACGTACACATTATTTCCTTGGTAAAGTTAAGTATACTTGTACGTTAAGATAACGCACGCGTTATTGTTAAACTTAACTCAGAACAAGAGGATTGTTTGTCTACTTTCTTTACATGCGGTAGGTAAATTGTTAAAATAAGAAATAGTAACATAATAATAATAATAATATCTGTGGACTTATCATACCACGTCTATCTAGCCCTTTTTTTCTTGTTAACGCATTTACGCGCCTTCGCCGTCCCTGGGTAGGGTCCAGCGGTGTGTGGGTCTCGCGGCACATGATAGTGCCGAATACCCACGAAAACCACCGCGAGTGCCATCAGTGCCGCCCTTGGTAAGGTGCCCCGGGACAACAATCACCAGGGCACCTCGACGGCTAGTCAGCCCCCTAAGGGACGAACTCTACCTCCACAGATGGGGTTGCCCAGCACTACAGGACAACCCCACCGACTTTGGGACGGTGCAATGGGGTGGATTCCCATCCTCGCCCCTTGCCCCGTGCGCAAAAGCGCCAAAAAAAAAGCAAAAAAAAAAATTGCCTTCGCCTGGGTTCACCCCAGGCTACTAAGCCCCACTGCCACAACTTTGCCAGCTTGAACCATGGTGGGGACGTCAACCAAGGTCTGTGGTAAGTACCGTAAGGACTTGTGTTACAGGTACTAGACAACGGAAATATATTTAATATTTTTATAGATTTAAGAAATATTATGTATTTAAGATTTTTATTATAGAAATACATATAATACACATATAATCCATGATCTAGGCGGGATTCGAACCCGCGATCTCTGGCGTAACAAGCGGACACGCGTTGATAACATCATTTCCGACCAAGTTGTATAAAAGGTATTTAATATTCTCCATTAAGGCAATAATAATTGTCTATGGCATAAGCATTGAGTCCAATATTGCCCATATTATTACATTAATCGCGAAATAACAAAAGAAAAACAATGTCATTTGCCTGCGCTCCTATTTTATTGCCACATAATAACCGAAACGGGCTATATTATGACAATAAGAGCGGCCGAAGTTATTTTTTTATTATTAATAAGGCATAAACAATAACTTAATAATATGATCCCCTCCCACAATAAGTCGCCGCGTATTGGCCCGAGAGAAAATAGGCTGTGGGGTCAGACAGGGATGCACGTATTGCCCCCCGCGTCATCTCCCTCGCTCTACAATACTCGTCGCGTTCAAAAGTAGAATATACTTATCGATGTTTGGAGCATAAAAATTGACAGTTTTTTCGGTTCAGCGTCAGGTACAGACGTAGTCACTCTGCCTTTCGACACCGCGCCGGCTTGTCTTATATTGATACTGTTGTGTGTTTTGTTAAGTGATAAAACGAACTGAATGAAAAGGATTTATCATCGATTGTTTAAGTGTTTGAAGCTAATTATATTTCAACAGATAATAAGGGGGAAGGTAGGTCTCACTTTAATTAAGTTTATTTATATTTAAATAATAATAATTTGTTATGTAGATTAAAAAAATAATGTGTCTTACATAATTTATTGAAGGTTTTTAAATTTCATTTGCACATTTGAAAATTTATTATGACTTAGTATGCAAATATTGTATGTTTCTAAGCATAAACAAAAAAATAAATTGCTTTTTGCAACATAAATTTATGTCAAATATAATTAAATATAGGGATGTATAGGTATAAGTGACGAGTTAAAAGCAATGTTTCGGTGCTTCGGAAAGTTGTACAATTTCATTATTTGATCATTACAATCAATACGTAACCTTTGATTATAAACTCATCATTAATTATTTAGTGCGATATTGCTACGTGAATAAACAGTTGGCATTTTTTTTAATTAGTAGCATCAGCAGATATTTTTACCGAGAAATATTTGACAAACTCGTCAAAAATGTAAACACGATATGAGTAACACTTTGGCCTCATTAATATAGTGTTTGAACGATCTTCTGAATTGCATTTTCTGCTTATAATGGACAAAAGTAATACGTTTTTTACCAGAACATTCAATTATATCGATATGCATTTTTTATTCCTTGAGATAACGAGGTTTTAGTAGTCGCTTCTGTTCGGTGTAATTACTATTCATTACAACTTTTTAGTTGAAGATAACTTTGGTTTAGATAATAATAAGAATGTTCTACACTACTTTGTTGCTAATAGAAAATTATTCTTTAATCACGTGTAAGTGTGGTAATAGGTATTCACACCTATTACTTTTTTATTAGGGGCTGAGTACTTTGGTGTGTCTCACACTCATTGACATAAGGACAAATAGAAGTTAGAGTACGCAATGCGCTTCTATTCACCGTCGCCACAGCAGGCTCCCCGAAAAGCCTGTTCAGAATAATGTGTGAAAAAAAGACTAATGTGTAATATTTGGTCCAGGTATGTTGAGCTACGCCTCCCCCACTAGGATGGTGTCCGCCGCCCACGCACATGCGTCGCCTTGGGCCAACACACATCCACCAGCATCCGTCATTGTAAGTCTCCATATTCATCCGTAATTGGCAACATAATTTTGGAATATTTAAAAGTTGAATTGATACTTAAGAAAACTTAGTTTTTTTAGTGGGAATAATATTAGGATCAAATATTACTTTGTTGTAACTATGAAGCTTCAGGTACCTATTTAGAATGGCATTTTTTATGCTATCACACCTACCATGAGCTGTAGATTTTTTAATTTACAAATTACATTTATTTTTAAATTACGAACGCAATAATCATTAAAACAACTCGTTAAGTGGTCGTTTGCCGAAAGAAAAGACGCCGCTGAACGAAGTTTACTTTGTTAAATATTTGTCAATGTTAATATCCAATTTAACAATTAATACATATTTTGGATAAGCTTTTGAACGATTGTGTTCTATTTTAGAAATCTGAACCGATGGACGACGAGAATTATTCCAAAGAGCAAAGCAGCGGGTTCTTGTCGGAAGACTTCCAAAGCACCTCGCCGTCATCAAGCAAAGAATCTAACGAAAGATCACCGCCCAGTAACGGAGAACCTCTGCCATATTATGACAATTTGCCACTCCATGCTAAAATGAATTTGGGCGTCCATTTAGAGAACTACAACGGCGGCATACCCATCAATCTTCTCACGCCGCCGGGCTTCGAGAGTCAGTGTAATGACGATTGCGATCCACGTGGTGACTTTGAGGCACATACCCCTAAGTCGCTTGCTGTTCCTTCTCATGTTTCAACCCCGTTGCCTCATTCGGATGCCACTCCACCAAAATCTCCAAGAACCTCTTCGCCGGATGGCGATACAGACAGGAGACATTTTTCTCGATATCATGATTCTGGATTCGAAGGTATGGACCAAAACAAACTTGATAGTGAAGATGGACATGATGGATCAGGACCTGATGATGACTTTGACGAGGAACCAGGCTTAAGAGTCCCCGCCGTTAACTCCCATGGAAAAGTTAAAACTTTCAAATGTAAACAGTGTGAATTCGTTGCGGTCACCAAGCTGTCCTTTTGGGAACATAGCAAGGAACACATCAAGCCTGAAAAGATGCTGTCCTGTCAGAAATGTCCATTCGTCACCGAATACAAGCATCATTTGGAGTATCACATGAGGAACCACTTGGGTTCCAAGCCATTCCAATGCTCGCAGTGTTCATACTCGTGCGTCAATAAGTCGATGTTGAACTCGCATCTCAAGTCCCACTCGAACATTTACCAATACCGTTGTGCTGACTGCAACTACGCCACCAAATATTGCCATTCTTTGAAACTCCATTTGCGGAAATACAAACATAATCCAGCAATGGTTCTCAATATGGACGGTACGCCGAACCCGTTACCCATAATCGACGTTTATGGCACCCGCCGGGGACCGAAACAGAAGCCTCTGACGAAAATGTTCGATCAACCAATCAATAATAAGATTCCTCCGCCCCCGGCATCAGGTCATCCTCTGTTCGGCCATCATTTCCCCGTCAACCTTCCCTATATACCACCCTTTCTGCAACACTCGTTCATGTTTCCATCCGGCAACAAATATGAAACAAATGTGTCTCCGAATATCGAGGCGATGCCCGAGAAAGAAAACGCGATGCCCCAGACGATTTTACAGAAACGCTTATCTGAGGAAAGACCTATAGAGCTAAGCGTGACACCTCCCTTACTCAAGTCCCCTGTAACTGGACCACAAACACCGGTACAACGCAGCGTTACTTCTGTGCAAAGTCACGATGCCCTCGACTTGACAAACACAAAAAGCGAAGCGGGATCCTCGCCGCCACAAATTGAACGGCAACAACCAGTCACACCGACTACGTCACTGAAGAACAGAAGAAAAGGCCCAGCATTCAAATTGCAGCCGGTCGCGTTGAGATTGCAGCACCATGATAGCAAAACGGAGAACGACGGCTCCGACTGTGAATCGGAGAAGTCCACCGAAGTGTCCAGATCGGAGAGCACCAAACACAAGTGTCAATATTGTGATATCACGTTTGGCGATCTAACAATGCACACTATTCACATGGGCTTCCACGGATACAACGATCCGTTCATGTGCAACAAATGCGGGGAGAGGAGCCCGGACCGAGTTGCGTTTTTCATTCACCTCGGTCGCGCTCAACACGCCTAAACATTAGTCCAAATAGAAACGCTACTAGTCATTCCTTTTGTGTGTCACTACAGATGTAGTAAACAACTACACTACAGGTGTAGTAAAGTTAAGTAACATTTAGCGAGCTGAATAGTTCAAGAAACTTATATTACTATCTCGTATTGTTTTAAAGAGGTAGTTTAAATTGTAATTGAGTAACCAAAGTTAGAATGTGAAATTATTGCTTTGTAAGGTATTTAAATTATTTTTTATGATTTTTGTTTAAACATGCGGCAAAAGTTGTCTTTTACTTGGCTTCCTTGATGGTAGAAACAGATTTATATGATTATTAGGATTTAGGAGAGATAAGCCTTGATGGATTGGGTCGTCTTTTAACTAAACTACCTGTGTAATGTTCTCCAAAAAATACTACTATAAAAAGGGTATTTTCAGATTCACACCTGTATGGCATACTATTCCAACACCCAGCTAGCTTAATTGATCGTAACCCCATTTACTATTAACACGTGTGATTTAGAATAAATCAAGGTTTATTGGTTATGTAATGAGTTCCATTTTCTCCACATTTCCATAAATTCTAGGAAATGTCAAAACGCCTCGAAATTGAACCAAAGACTAATTACGTTCTTTTGTCAAAAATTGTTCAAGACACAGACGGAAAGTATTTTTTTTATAAATTGCAGCACAATTATTTTTTTTTTTTTAAATTTAATTTCAATAATTGTATAAATTTGCCACCTATATTATTAGGCGACGAATGTAAAATAAATAATTTAATTTACCAAATACATATTACAATTAGATAAGACTTCAATACGTTTCATAGGACAGTATGTTGATATAATCAATGTAACATTATATTTGATGAATGTTATATAACGACCAATATGTACGTAAGACTGTAAACATTTAGTACAAAACTGCATGTTAATTCACTTGTATATATGTTTTAACGCCTTTCATGACTATAAAGGTTTCGTTATAAAGGTTTTTACCTGTAAAGGTTTCGGTGAGTATTTATTTTATTTATTATTTTGTAATGTTGGATTGTAATAAAAATACAGCTAAATAAAACGAAGCGTCCGTTTCCAAACCATCGCAAGACATGTTTAAAGAATTGTTTACAAACTATAGATGCTTTTTAAGTACTTTGATTATATATTGAAGAAATTACCTTAACTTTGCTATATTTTGACAACTTTTTATATTTATAGAGAGGTATCTACCGGATGCTAGGGACATCTGAACCATCGTTGCAGCACTTAAAAATCATATTTAGATTGTGATGCAGTATACCCGTTGCCTTTCTATCAACTTAATAAGCTTTAAGCTTATACTTTTGGCACATATTGTCTGATTGTAACTTGGTAACGGACGCAATAATGGCGCGAGTTTGTATGCTCTGTATAGTTATGAAACGTGTATATAAAACGCGACTAGACTCAACTTGTAGGCTCTTAGATACTGTAGAATCATATGTTTGTAATATAGACGACGGCTGCATCGCGCTGGAGAGTTGTTACGACACACACGTCGAGTTAATTCACTCAATGATTTTATGTATTTATTTATAATATCGTTTGCTAGAAAAAAAATAAAGGTTTTTTTCTAAATATATACAGTTCTATTCATTCATCAACCCGTCAAGTTGAAAAGCTTTGCTCGGGAATGGATTATAATGTCCTTCCGATCATATTCCGGTATAACGTTCAGCCAGCTGCCGATACACTGAAGTGCATAAGTTTGTGCGCAGACACTTGCACGCTCTGCTCCCTTATCAGTTGGCACGGCGTTACGATACGACTGGAGAGAAATCAGGCGCAGAAGCCGATGCATGGGAGTGTAACACAGCCCGCTTCTTGATCCCGAACTGCAATGGGAATTGAACATTTTGAAAACAATTCAAAAGTTCCAATAACACTTTTGGGCTTGAAACCAGGACTCCACGTTCTGCCACAAGATGACTACAAGACCTCAAGAAACATTTATAAAATATAATAATAATGTAAAAGATAGGACTTTTCGAAATAGATCTCTAATAACATATTCATGATTGATTGAATCCAATCTGGACAAGCTACTGCAAAGAAATGATCTCCTTTGCTAAGTGTACAACCTACACTTCGTTTTATCTTTATCACTAATAAATTAATTCATTAAAATATATATAGAATGAGATGAATATTCCGGTAGGCATGGTGCTGGGAGGTGCTAAGATCTCCGAGAGTTGTATCTACAAACCTAAAGTAGACACTGATCTACGTGAAACAGATACCTACGTAACGTGTGCGTTAAACGCACGTGACATTCTTTCCCAGTGAAGGCAGCCAGCTGCTACCGGAATACAGCAGTAGCAGCTGACTGCCTTCTCTTTGAAAGAACACGGACACTATTTTTTTTTAGATTTACATTGAGCTGAGTAGGAGAATAATGTTTTCTAAGATCCACTGAATGAGTATTATGGGCGCTCATTTAACCATTTTTCTAATTGTCAATAACTTCTATGTGCCCACTTCTTAATCATCGTAGCTTAACATTCAATTCAATATTAAAGTTCACTTTTAGCTAAAATCCAAGTCCAGGATTTCTTTTTAGGAAGGGGCAGTGCCATGCTGCATAGGTGGAGGTAGTGCCATGCATAGTGCATGGCATTACATCCTCCTATGCGATTGAATTGGGCCGGCACGACCGGGAAAGTACTTCTCGCTCACATAATACCGCCGTAAAAATCATCTTTTACAATAATACGTTTGGTCCCCAAAAATGATTTGAATCTTTTGAATTTAAGTCCCAAATTTATCACTTTACATCTTTTTTTGTTACAATTTATTTTTTATTTTTATTTTTTCAATGTACTTCTCAGGATGTAAAGACGTATTTAACGACACTTCGTAGGTGAAAATCCACTGAGCCGTTCAGTCTGTAGAAAACATACACTTTTCTCTTCTTTTGACGCTATCGGTTAATAAAATATCCTCACTTTTTAATTAAAATTTAAATTTTATTATTTTGTTTGATTGACGACTACCAGACAGGTCGCTGGCCTGTTTTCCCACAGTCACAAAACCATCGAAACGCTAATCAACATTGACTTGTGTTTCCTCATTTTTTTCCATATTTTTATAACAAAAATGTTACTATTGTTTATAGACAAATAAAATTTACATTCAACGTCTGTTTTATGTACCTTTTTTGTTTCGATCGCGATAAAAATGTACATTTATATAAAATATACCATTATTTCATTCCATTAAAACATAACTTATAATAATCTAATATTAAAATGAAAAACTAAGTAACTAACAAAACTAGTATTCTACTGGACCTAAGAGACGTGGATGTACTAACACACCAGAGCTGTTCCTACCTCTTCGGGGATAACAGGCGTGAAGGTATTTTTCTCTTTTGTTTTATTAAATAAACCGGACTGCTTAAAATATATTTGAATATTGAGCACAAATTGCAAGTCCCTCGCGTTGCTAAGACGGATCGAATAACACGTTAAAAATATGTCAAACCGTTGAAACTGTTGCAGGGAACATAGAAATCTAGATATTCGTGTGTATGCGTATTTGTAATACGCATTACACACGAATACATATATACGCTCAGAAAACATTACCCTTCTTATGACTCGGTTGAATAAAAATATAGCTATAGATCTTGCACACAGAGTGCACAGACGAAGTGAAATTCAACCTGAAAT
This sequence comes from Eumaeus atala, assembly GCA_017140195.1. NCBI lineage: Eukaryota > Metazoa > Arthropoda > Insecta > Lepidoptera > Lycaenidae > Eumaeus > Eumaeus atala. The sequence continues at coordinate 264,728 of JAFELO010000315.1, forward strand.
TATTTCATTTTCAATCGAATTTGGAGGAGATACTATGTTTATCTGTACAGTTTTTAAGGCTGCAATTGGTACAACGAAATAAAAAGAAGTATCGTTTCAGAACCTCCGGAAAATTGCTTCTTTGATAACTCAGACGTAATTTGGAAAAAACATTGACATGACCTTAATGGAGCTGGTCTCATAGACCGTCAGAAGAGGCACCATTTGAATATACATCAGCGCTACCATTATTCCCAATAGAACTAAGTAATCGCCCAACTTATCCTCTGTGTGACGTCATAAAAGTAGACATTCTATCTCTAACATACTGGCAGTCATTATTTTCCCCTAACGCGCTATAACGTCAATAAATAACTTCAACTTTTTAACATTCTGTTCATCGATAATTGTATCGGTTACCTATTGTAACCGATACAAATATCTTACACAGAGTGGGATGGCGCAACGTACATTGGAATTGAAAGTGTATGAACTATGAAGCACCAGCAGTAAAAATCTCTTAATTTTATCACTGTAGTCTTCTTTTATAGAATAGGGGGCAATCGAGCATTGGAGGCTTTTTACTACCGACGCCCATGAACATCCACATAATTGCAATGCCCATGCGTTGCCCTCCTTCTCTCCCCCCATGGGCCATATACTGGGTCTGTCGGACTGTAGCTGGTAGGTCCGTTAGATACATATGGAGTCACATTGCCTTACATTCTCATAACCACGTAGATTCTGACTGCTAACATTACCTTCCTAGATACCTTTCAAGAAATGAGAAAGGTATTTTAGAAAAGATTTGCACCCGCCGTTTATGTATTATACGAGGGCAAACGTGCAGTAGGAGCCTTTTGAAAACCACCGACGTCCATAAACATCCGCATAATAGTTATGCAAATACGGTGTCTTCCTTTCCTCCTCCCCTCCAATGGTCCACCGGCCACTCACAAACCGCATGCACCGCAACAGTCAAGCTGTATCGAGTGAGCGAAACCTCCGATCGTGCCGGCCCAGTCGCGCTGGAATACAGCACGACATTTCAGCGTTACAGGCCTTTGTTCATATTGCCTCGACTCGGTGGGAACCCTGCCGCGCCACCTGATCGACTGGTAATATAATTATGTATGTATGTAGGTAACTATTCGCTGCACTGACCTTGTTACAGAGCACATTTTAATACCTAATTACTATTAATAGACTAATTACGTTACCTAATTTCCGTGAAAAGGTTCCCTTTCCATAAATATATCCCTCCAGGCATACCTTGCCCAAGGAGGGCAGTGCTGCATGACAAATGTGCGGACGTCTATGGGTTTCGGTAGTCGTCAAAAGGCTCCGATTGCTCGCTGACCCCTATTATTGTAGTCATACTACATAGGAGGCGTACGTTTTCTGAGTAGCCGTTGGCGTACTCGGAGGGGGAAAGGAGGGTAACGCATCGGCATAATAACTATGTGGATGTACATGGGCGTCGGTAATCGTAAAAAGGCTCGATTGCTCATTTGTCCCTGTTATCTCTCTCTCTCTCTCTCTCTCAATATATATATATGTACGGAATGTTAGTTCTGATCGGCTATTGTTCTCCCCTCTGAAAGATTCCCACACTACTGTAGAGGTGTCGTTCTGCTGCATGGCAGCCGGTTCGCTTCAGGACGACCGAGGTGGTACCTCTCCTACACCGCCGTAAACTTGTTATGCACGTTTCGAGCGGTGTGCTAGTTTTTTGCGGCCCATAGAGGGAAGGGGATGCAGGATGGCGAAGCCCCACCTAATCGTGTATGTCGATGTTTATGGGTCGATAGGTAGCTGTTCCTACTCAGAAAACTTTAATATTCTTAATTTTTTTTCCCACCATCTTAAAATCAATATGACAATCAACATGCACCTAACGATTTAAGCTTGAATTTGTCTTAATCAATCTAAAAAATCAATAATTGGCTTTTAATATTGATTATTACCGATGTAATAAATTAATTTAAGATAGGCTTCAACCTGTATTTTGTGGTAACATTTTTTACTTTTATTAATTCCACAGCATTGAATAATATCTATTTAATGCATTGCATTGGCCTTGCTATATTTTTATTTTAAATACATCTCTGTACAGTAGATAAAAACCAATTCTTAAATTGCTGATATTTAAGTAGTAAAAAAAATTACAAAGTCACCTTAATCATTTAAAACTATTAATATATTTTAACTGGCTTCATAATTGTAATGTTTCTTGAGCGTAATTTGTATTTTAGTTCTTTTAAGTGTGTAGATCTAAATTGTTTAAATATTTTATTTCATTCCGCCATTCTACAATGTTATATAAGTATAATGTAAAAAACAAGATGTTTTATTTATCTTTATAGTATAGGGGGGACAAACGAGCACTTACCCACGTCCACCCATGCTCCTACCCACCTACACGGTCACACACAACACGGTCGGTATACAGAGCGAATCATGGGATCATCGAATCGCGTACAATTCTTGACTCCCTTTTAGCACATTATTTAAGTGCCCTGACGTTATTTCACTCCCCTTTCTGGGGCCTGACACCACAAAGACAGAAGTTGTCATCGGCCTCGTTAGTCCTGATTATCTCGATGCATCTACGTCGTTACTTATGCTTCCTCTTCGTGTGCCATGTATGCGTAAATGTCCTCAATTGCTCAAAACACTGTTACGTTGCGACCAAATCCTTGTGATAGACTGGGCCCACTGTCGTGCGTTGATGCCGTCCAACATGACATTTCGCTCGTTTTTGTACAAGCCACACCAGTCATCAGAACACATATAGAAATCAAAGAGATACGCATAATTATCCGTGACTAGAGCGGGATTAACACAGCCGTTGTCTTACGTTACGAACTGAACCAAACGGATGTCTTTTAAAAAAAACTTTTTTTAGTTATATGAAATCCTACATTAGAATAATAGTTGAGATCAGCGGATTTCAGCACAGTTCAATGCTCTACGGTGATTAAGAATTTTAGAAGTTTAATTTTTAGCTTCTATATTTTCTTCGCAAAAAACCGCAGGATGTTTTGAAGACTTATGCGGTCACCCAGTCCCTACCTAATCTAAAACGTCTCATGCACATTCAATTCCAGCATTGGCAATGTAAACTAATTAACAAATTAATGAATCATTCATATATTTTATATATATATATACAAAAAAACAATTAATTATAAACATTCAATATCGTGAATTAGCTAGCTTAGCTACTTAAGAATAGTACTTAAAACCTTCTTGAACTTTGAACAATGTTTAATTTTATTTTATCTAATTTTATATCCTCAGCTTTTTTCCTACAGTTATTATTTGACAAACTTTTTAGGGTACCGTACACAAAAGGCGGAACCCTTACAATCACGTCATGTCCGTCTGTCTGAGATTCCGTAGGTCCGTTCGTATGTCACAAACGTTTTCCTGAGAGATTATGTGTGATTCACTGTTCCTGAGTACTGTGAGTTTAAAATTTAAAAACACTACGAAAAGGTAGAGTCTGATTCCGAAAAGTTAAATTATTAAGGGTAGCATTAAATACATGTAACCGAGAATATGGCCGTGTTAGTTGTCATTCGGTAGGTCTTTCTAAATGATAGGGTGGTTTCTAGTAGATCTAGCGAAGTTTTTTTCAATAAGCCAACACTTCGCATCTAAAGTCGCAAAATTGTGAAATAAAAAAAATGTTATTCTAGAGCTCAATTAAGCACTTCAAACGCAAATCGGTTTTAACAAAATTGATTTAATGGTAGGGGATACGGGTTTTTCTGTACAACGGTAACCTTCCGAGGGGAGTCCGTCTCGCTTATGACTGGTCTCTTATAAAGAATCACCAAGAGACAATAAACATTCGTATAGAAGTTGCGAAGATGTTACTCGTAAACCATTCGGGACCGCAGAGCTATCACTTCGGATTGTGCGAGAATGGGGTATTGCAGGCAACTATCTCTTATGCAATAAATAGTTGCCTACACATAACCGATGAACAAGAATACAAATATGCATATTGCATACTAGCAGTCCGACCCAGCCCCGAAAGGATATTTTGCGAATTCATTGATTTACAAAATATAAAAATTATGAGTTTTTTGGACGCGAATCCATGCCGAGGAAGCGAAGAGAAGCCATTGGGCTTTATCGGATTGCTATTAGTACTCATCTGGCGGCTGGGTTCGTCGCCAACGAAAGTGGGACCGACCTTTCTATCCGGCAGAAGAGGAAGCTGCATCCCGACATGGAAGTGTTTGTAACAGCAAATTTAATTATTATTATCATGGCCAGAGGTATCTCTTTTCCGACCCCGACGTCGGCGGCTGCTCGCGCACGGTTTTAAAATGGCCTCGGCGCTGACGTGAACGTTTGGCTAATGGAGAGGATCATTGGCGGGCTTTTTTATTTCGGCCTCGTAACGATTACACGTTACAATAGCAACGAATTAAATCTATGACCGAACAACGGGACAGCTTGTTGTCAATGAACAACGGGACAGCTTGTTGTCAATGAACAACGGGACAGCTAGTTGTCAATGAACAACGGGACAGCTAGTTGTCAATGATTTTTGCAGCTAAACAAGGATTTACTTCGATATTTCTAAGTTCTAGGAATCATCAAAATGTTTTAAAATATGATATCCCATGTTCATCACTGGTAATGTAGGATTCTAATGGTAAAAGAATTTTCCAAATTGGTCCAGCTGTTCCGGAGAATATTCAATGCAAACGAGCAAACTAACATTAAAATATTTCCCATATAGTATAGATATAGATAATGTGAGCCTTCGAGTTTTACAACTTACCTATACATATAAAAGCGAAATAACGATTAGCTGATTAATCATGAAATCTAGAAAAGTGACACCTACAAACATGATATTTGGCAGGCTGGTTCCTTTCAGGAGGCAGACATCCACTAAGTACTAGTTTTATGAAACTCCACTTCTAAATGTGCGTTTTAGGGGTGTGTACGCGCGTGAAACCGCGAGGGGTTGCTAGTACCAATATATGAAGTATGTTGTCGCCCTAAAAGGAATTACTTTGAACACTTTTTGTAGAGAATCTTTAAGATCTTTAATTTTTGTCTAAACTATATTTTATAAATAGTTTTCTGAGAAATCCGAAAATTATTAACAAGTTGAATGACGCTGTTAGCTTTCATTCGATTTGTTGCGTTCCATCGTGGTACTTTTGGCTCTCCATTTCTACTTTTCTTCTGTTCTATTCAGATTTTGTTATTCGAAATGTCTACTTTGACCGGATTGTAAATCGTGAGATTCATGTAGAGAAAATAAAATTAGAAGTTGTAGTTTATTACGGTCTGACTAGATTTGGATTTCATCTGACAAGTACATTATGTAATATTTCTGGTACAAAAGAAAGAAATTGTGGAAAAATATGTAATTCTAAATTCAAATTTAAAAATATTCTATAATAAATAATGTGTCATAACTTTTATTGTTTATACCCGCATTTTTGTATGCGTCGTGTTTTTTTTTGTATTGTCATTGCATTCCAACACTTTGACCTTGAGTAAGCTACATTTTTGTTCGGAGGCGACAAAAGAAGCCGCGTTCTCTTTGTAATGCTTTAATGGTTTAGAACACTAATTACATGAGCTCAACTTTTTTATGTCCAACAAACAGTCGGAATTTGACGACTATCGACCTCCGTAGACATCCACTAATTGTTGTGCAGATTCGTTACCCCACTGTCCTCTTCCTCTATATTGTGCCACCGGAAATTTAACGCACTAAACGCGACGGTATGACTGTCAAGATACAATAGTATGTTTCAAAGATTGTTTGTGAGTGACAGCTTCACCGTTCTGTCGCATTACGTGTGCAATACAGCAGTGCGCTACCTCTTAAACCATGATATATAGTGCAATTGCCACGGAAAACTGGAACTAAACAAAAACATTTATAACATGAGGATTGAGTAGCGTATCGTTTTATATATCAATTTTGTACATGAATTTTAATGCAGTGGCGGCTCGGCTTTGGATTTCCTGACGAATTTGGCACAACCGTGGAGGTACCTCTCGCTCACGTGATAACGTTGCAAAGAGTGAATGAGAGCAACACATATGCATGGCAATTATGGCATTATGCGGATAACAAATCGATAGTCACCAAAAAGCTCCGACTGCTTAACACGTAATACCTTCCGCCTTCCCCTCCACTGGGCCAGCGGACCTCACAGACCGCACGAAACGAAAAACCGTATCTGTCACTTTGCGGCGGTATCGTGTGAGGGGGCTTCTCAGTCGTGGCGGCCCAATTGAGCTGCAGTGATGCGACTACATGACCTCTTATTCCAGCAAACAAGCTTCAATTATCCTTACATCATCGTGTCAAAAAAAAACACCAATAAGTATTTCACTTACGTCCAAGAATAATGCTAGCGACATACTTCAAAATGACACAAAGAAACAACAATTGGTGGTTTCACAAAAAAAAACTTTTTTTTTGTTGTAGCTCTCGTTATTGTAATACAATATGCGGCGATTTTTTACGGAACGAATATGTTATATGTCACTGGTACGCGTTAGGCCCCGCGTACACTTGTTCAAATATTTGACACACTCTTGTTGCGGTTAGCAAGTGGCTTCGGGGCGTCCAAAGAATGCGTCGCAGAACGCGCACACGCACCGAGTACGCAACCGAATCGCTGCGAACAGCGCCATTTTTTCCACTCAAGTAGGATACCACAAACACCAGCCCGTTTATCCCGCTTTACTTCAGTTGCGTAGTATTTTCACGCGTCCGGGATGTATTTGCGAAAAATTCGCCGAGCACACGTGCCGCCTCAAAGCCGCTCACAAACCGCTAGTATGCTATTTGTTGTGTGCATTACATATCGTTAACATGGAAAAAGTCAAAAGACCCTGAGGTCTGAATACGCTGATTAGATCAAATCAGCGCCTCGTGGATCAAAACAGACTACGACGCCATGTGGCTGGTTAACCGCGTAACAAAAGAAACAATTGCTACGGACCGCGCCTACAGAGGCCCCACTATTAAGCAAAGTCTACATAGATTACAGGGCACATATACAGCGATCACATATATCGCTGTATAATATAAATACTAACACCAATGCTCGCTAAGTACATTTTCTCGCTATTCTCGTGTTCCTCGCCAGCTTAAACCGGCGCTGCATCCACAGCAATAGCCGAGGAGAACGTAATTCGTCGGCGTAAAAGGACACAATAACATATTTTCCCCGGACATGTCATCATCAAAAGTTGTCAAGTATATCGCTTTTTTTTAAACGCTCAAACAGAAAAAAACCATTTAATTATTTGAGCGATATTATTATTTTAGTTATAACTGCCTTGTGGTCTAGTTGTAAGGATGTTCAGTCACAGACTTGAGTCCCCGGTTCGAATTCCGGGTCGAACCATACAAAAAGTGCTATTAGACGTTTTCAAATTCTAATAAGTGTCCAGAGTTAGGAAGTTGGCGGTTTTACGTCGGTCCAGCGCCTGATTTCTCTCCGGCCATGTCGGATTGTCGATCCATAGGAAAAAGAGAATGAGGAAATAGCGAGTGAACTTGTGTCTGCGCAAATACTTGTGCGCTATGTTCTGCTCTGTCAGAATGCTCTTTACAATAGAGATAGCCGCTATAGCCGTAATTCCGCTAGGACGACATTACTTAATTATAAAATATTCTAAAGTTCTACTGAGATACAACTGATTTCTTGCACAAAACTAGACAGCTCGATGGATTTTAGAAATGCAAGAAAAATATTTCAAACGTTTTGAATATCGAATTAGCCCTGGACTTCTCTTGATTTTTGCTTTTAATACATTACATAAACTACAGTTTTTAATGTTAGAATTTTATAACACGAAGAAGCTACAAAGACGAAGATATAAGTTACTTAGAATATAATGGATATGAAATAATCAACCAGCCTCTAGACTCGAGTAGTTTTTAACATCTTTACATTTTTACGGCCAACAAATTTTAATTGTAGCTTTTTGTAATAGTTTTAATAGAGTGAGGGTACATTTACCGCATATACATATGGCTGAGTGACGTCACAGCCTTATTAGGCACACAAATATTTATGTAAATCCATGGAAAAAGAGGATTTAAATGAATTTAAAATAGTCTATGTAGTAGCAGAGATCGTCTGTCCGCACCCTTTATGAAAGATTAAACTATTTGAAAACTATGTAAGGTATTTTTTGTATTTGGAATTTAGGTTAAATAAACAAGTATATCACTAAATAAATGACTTAAGCAAAGTTGTTTCTATTTCTATAATATTTTCTTTCTTATATTCTATTTCTTTGTTTATTTCGATCGTTACAGACATTTTCCGTGGTTTCTAGCCCTAAATCCATTACAATTGTGCCAATTTGTGTAATGCGATATATAGGACTATGAGTAACAAGAGTATTTCAATACAACAAACAGGACGTCGCATTTCACTCAGATACACCTGCTACGCCAATGTAGCATAGCTACATTATCGTAGCAGATGATATGCCTACCTGCATACTATGCGCTACCGATTACTGAGGATTGATAGCAAGTGCCATATTTCCAGGAATTTTGTTGATTTTGCCCATAACGGCAACGCACCAGCGAGTGCTATGCAACTTGCGCACGCATCGCAACACACACCACTGCATGATCGGTTACGACATTGTTAACATTGCTTGCCTCAGCCGAACTTGTAGTATGTATATTTGACACGTACACAAGTGAAACATATGAACTTTGCATTGTAGCTTTAGAAAACAATATATTTAGTATGTGACGTTCTTTGGATGGCAAATATAAACACTCTTGTCTGCATCGTGCGTAGGGCCCAGCGTTCGATGAATATTCATATGTACTTACCGTTCGTCTATTTCAATGTAACAAATGTCCCATGAATGGGAAAATACTCTTCGCTTGAACAACCAAACTAATTATCGTTATAGCGTTCGAGATTTTTTTGTTTTTTTTACTTGAAACGATATTTTTTTCGCACAGACAAATCACCTAATTGTTTTTCAACTGATTACTAATAATAGTTTTAGTAATCGTGGTGCTTTAAGTCCAGAGAATACTTTCTCTGGACTTATCACACCACGTCTACCTAGCCCTGTGCTAGGAAGGTACCTTAAGAACTTGTACTATAGGTAAGAGACAACATAAATATATGTAATATTTTTTCATAAATATTATATAATTAAATATTTTATTAAAGGAATACATATAATACATAGATAAACATGACCTGGCCGGGATTTGAACCCGGAACCTCTTGTGTAACGCGCGTTGACGTTACCACTGCGCCAATCGGTCGTTAAATTTACTGTGCCATCTCAATGCGTAAGAACCACCAGCGACTCCCATAAACATTCTTCCGATCCTAAATCGCTCGTAGGACCAGCCACAGCCGGGTTTCCCTGCTATTGCAGATGGATATATATGGATATAAAGAGTTTTTTTTTCGGAGAGACCCACTACTGATTGGCGGCACTTGTCCAGCCCTAACAGTTCGACTGATTACGGAAGACTTTTTGTCTTCTGGTTATAGGCAGACGATAGGGGGACAGACACCCCTCCTTTCCCGCAGATGGGAAGAAGCAAAGCGGAATTTTAGTGGACATTACCCTATCTTGGTTATTTTTGGGACCGAAAGGGGGGAGCGGTCCCCCTCCCCACGCTAGTGGGACGGCGCGCGCACGATGCCGTTTAATGTTACGGGACGTGTTTAAGAAAAGTTAAGCTCGTCTTTCGGTTTGGCTTGTCAGAGGAGGCCGGCCTCCTCCCCCACCCTCTGACGGGTGGGGTCTATATATATTCAAATCGGCTATAGTTCAAATCGGCTAGAAGCCGTGATAATAGTTTAATTTTTATTTTTAGAGCTCTCTAAGATCGCGATTTATTACTTCTACTTTTATCTAAGCTCACGTCTTACGGATTCGGACCAGGGCTCGTTTCCGTAAGCGGTGTGTGAGTCTGTCATTCTGTCAGTCATATGTCTTATAGCTGTGTAACTATATGTAAGGTTTCAGCGCTCGACCGGTACGAGCGGTGTATATCGAATTGGTTCCAGCAGGAAGAGAATGCATTTATGCACTGTCCAACCGACCCAAGGGGGCCTGAAGAGTTTGTCGGG
>JAFELO010000315.1:277127-308521 GCA_017140195.1 Eumaeus atala
GGGGGCCCCGCGACCTTTGGAGGCCGGGACCACGCGTTTGTGGCGGGAGGAGGGGCAGGGATGAAGTCATCCTGCTTCTGTGTCTGGCGCTGGGGCGCCTGTGGCGCTTTCTGCGGCGGCTTCGAGATGCCCTGGGGCTTTGGTGCCCTCCTTTTGTAGAAGTTGGGGGCCTTCGAGCGGCCTCTGTAGTTGCCCGTGTGGCCTACTTGTCCGCAAAGTACGCACGATATAATGAGTACTGTTTATATTATAATGAGTCTTCGGGTAGTTTTATTAACTTTTGACATTAGGACATCTGTCATCTCAGTCCACCAGTGACCATGGATGCAGTAAAGCTTCTGTAACGTCGGACTAGATAAATAATGAAATAAACCGTAATAAAATCCGTAAAAGTAGTTTTATTGTAATGAATAACATCCACGTAAACTTCGACATCAATACTTATATAAGGAATTGCAGGCAAATAATAATCACATAAATCATAATAGTGGATGCAAGTGAATTGTGACCGCGTGACCAGCAGCGGCCGTCGTCCGGCTGGTGATGATGAAGATCCTGGTGAGAATGTGCCTCTCACTCACATGATACTGTAGTCGAGTTCGCGTTTCGCGCGATTTGTGAGTAGCCGGTGGACCATTCGGGGGATACAATGGGCTAAAGGAGAACAACACATCTACATGTGGATGTTAATATCTATTATCTGACATCTGTCAGTAGACACTAACTGGTCACTAAAAGATCCGACTGCTTGTTCGTCTTCATATGCTATAAAAATTGGTAGGCATTACAAACAGTTCCTCGCGGACCCGCTGGGAAATTTCTAGTAATCCTTTGCCCGTGCTCACTTACACCATGAAAGGACCTCACCAAATTTAAAATTTGTAGGCACAACAATTTCGGCTAAGCGTCCATAATAGTAAGTCAAGTCGTATTTTATATTAATAGATATATTTATTGGGCAGCATACTTATTGTTACAAATTGTGAGCTTTTGAAAAAAAGGACATTAAAAATACTTTTTGTGTATGCAAAATAGCGGAACATTTGTATTTATTATCTGTATTTTTTTAAGTGTAGAAAGTAATTTACGTTTAGAAATAATGTCGTCTCGCACATAACCTGTCCGTTTATTCTGAAAATGTAAAAAGAGTATAATATAATTGCTTTACAATAGCGAAATGTTTGTCAAATCTTTGGACCACTTTAATGTAGCCTGTAGGAGCCCAGTGTCCCTGACAATGCCAATGACAGACTAAAGAAAAGCAATCAATGTCCTTAGAGGAGGTTTTTGCAATTGCTCGTTCCTATATCAAGTTAAAATTTAGCACACCCATGTTGCTTCTAAGGTGTTTGCTCTTAACGTATTTGCTATAAGTTCTAGAGAAGTCAGACTGCACTAACGGGTATAGTTAGGCTAAAGCGATGTAGTGTATTGTCACTTCTTAATGGACATTGATGTTAACACATGAATAAATAAAGAAATTTTGTATAATTTTTTTTTGGAATTGTGGAAAAAGTATATAAAGTTTATTTATTACAATAAAACTTTACACCAACCATGGTCATGAGCGGACTGTAAGTCCACGTTTGCTTGCAATTGCAGACAGATATACAAGGATGTGGTAAGTACTGTTTGCGTTAATCGAAGCAACTAAATAATTATAACTCTTCGGGTAGTTTTAATAACTTTTGACATCAGGACATCTGTCATCTCAGTCCACCCGTGATCGTGGATGCGGTATAGCTTCTGAAATGTTGGGCCAGTTAAATAATTAAATAGACCGCTATAAAATCCGTAAAGGTAGTTTCATTGTAATGAGTAACTTTCGCGTAAGCTTAAGACATCACTATGTGAACTAGTACGGTGTGGTAGAAGTCCGCCCGTGACCATGGTTGCTGTAAAGCTTCTGAAACGTCGGGCTAGTTAAATAATTAAATAAACCGCGATGGAATCCGTAATAGTAATTTTATTGTAGTGAGTAACATTCGCGTAAACCTAAGTTTATTTAATACTTATTCAAGTGTTGATTTAATGTGGAGTACATCACGTTAGCTTAGAATGTACTTTTTTTGACAGCTCTATGCTGACAGAAGTACTAAAGGACACGTAGGGCGACGGCATGGTCGAGGGTACCAGGCCCCTAACGAGGAGGGCGGCGTGAAACGTACCTTAAGGACTTGTGTTATGGGTGCCGAATGACGTATCCGTAACAACAACAAAAACAACAACACATCTTCACACAGTTCTCTAATGGGTATGCAGAGAGGACAATGTTTGTATGGAGAGAGCTATGAATGTAGAGGTGGCAAGATGTGTAAGGACTGTAGAGGCACACCGGCATAACCTAAGTACCAAAATTTAAATAATTTTACATTAAAGAGATATGTCTATTATATTGATAAACATGACCTGGTCGGGATTCATATACGTTCACGTAACCTGCACGGCCATCGGCTACGTACCAATTGAGCCAGCCCCTAAATAAAAATGCCATATATTTTACTTTTATTGTAATATATTCATTAGTATTCCCCTTAGGGTCAATATTATTATAAGTATTAGACCATGAAACTCTTTGGGCCTCTCGGCATACGGAGTATACGGAGTAAAGAAGTATTCCCCATAATTACCGGTCTCTGTGGACGCTGAAAGTCATCGTGCATGCCGTTGCATGTTAGATTAGACTGAAATAAAAAAATACTAAACAACTAGACAGCTGTTACATGCATATATGTAGAATTGAAACAATAAGACTGTCGTATGACCCAAATCCAACGGATGCTACCAGTTTTATCAAAGAGCCATGAAAAAACGCGTAAAAATCATTCGCTTTACGACCTCATAAATGGCAGAAAACGAACAAATTTGTAATGGAGTAGAAAAAGGTTTGGAAATATTACTGAATGGATGTTGTTATTATTCACGCTAGAACGATTGAGAGTTAAAATTTATTTGATTCCGATATGGATTATTACGTAAGCTAATGTCTACTCCGAGAGAATGAAAGGTTCTCTAAGAACAGATCTGTAGATGGTTTAGTACGAACAAACTCGCGAAGAACATCTATTCCTGAAAAATGTACTACAACCACACTATGTTAAGAGGAATTATTATATAGTACTAATTTTCAATGCTAATATATTTTTAAGTTTTTAATTTCCCTTCCTTTTGCCTGCACATTCGCTGCCGTAACGTACTTATTACTGTCACATTGTGCGGATGATCTGTTTAAATGTCACTTTTATGGTATAATAATATTGTACATATTTTTATTAGCTGGCTCTTCTGAAGGAAAGTAATGCAAATTTCATGTTAATTAGCTATTGGAAATGAAATACCGAGTGAAAATGACACGTACGAATATGAAATTAAACAGTCCTTTAATACCATAGAAGGACAAAACAGCAATATATTTTTTCCATTTTTGTCACGACTACTAACACCCATAGACATCCGCATGGCTGCGGAGGACAGGAGGGCAACGCATCTGCACGACTCGTTGCCCTCCAATGGGACTGATATGATTTTTCACTGCTTTTACATACACCTGGACCCACCTACCTATAATATACAGAAAAAAAACATGGTAATAGGCAGCCTACTTTTTGTTATACATGGTACCAAAACACGGAATCTGCAGCAATATTCTTTGATTTCACTAAAGTGAACCTAAGTCGTTTAAAGCTCATCCTCGCGAAACCAAAAATATAATAAATGTGCGTAAGCACATATATGAAAAACACTTATCTCCTTGAAATGTAGGAACAGGACTTAATTACATGTTTCATTCACTTCGGCATTGAAAAATGGCTTTTTTTAAATCTTAAGATTGATCATAAACATACCTATGTATAATATCCTCGATTAAATAATGCAATAAATCAATAACAAGTAAAAATAGTGTTATGCTATATATATAGGGCAATTATAAAGTTATCTTTATAGTTACTAGTTCTTTATCTTACAGTTTTACAAGCAGCCTTTTTCAACCGTTCCGCTGTACGGTATATATTTATCCCCAGTGAACATGTTATAACCAATAAACACTCCACGCATTGCTCTGTTCGCGTTAAATACATATAATATATTAAATGTACCATAAAGAATAGATTTTTTTTCTTTCGTAGTTCGTGCATTCGCAGGTGTCTCAAGAGGACGTGCTTTAAATTTTTGCCATCAATTCCGATATACGCATATTTAAAAGTATAACTTGTAGACATTAAAAATAAAAATGTTTCATCATTTTGAATATAAATGGCAAACAATGACGCATTTCCTGTTATAATGAATGTACTTACGAAAATGTTAGTATTAAATGTTTTTTATATGTAAATCATGTGCTTAAGTGTAATAACAGCATAAAACATTAAACATAAAAAATATATTAATTTCATTTATTGTTGTCTTTGAACAAGGTCACGCTTGTCTGGCCAAAACGAGAATTTTACATACATTGAATAATCTAACTTGAATAAATAATATACTTTTTTATACAACAATCATAGTTTTAATAGTGGCTCCTGGTAAATTTCAGATCCACCTCAATGGCCGATGTTTGAAAGAAGCAGACAGACTAAAATTATACGTATTTAACAAAGCACAATATCATTCTGTTTTTTTTAATGTCGGAGGGAACTCTGAAGGGAATAGACTTTAACGGAAATGATAACTGGAAAATGTTTTTAATAAAAACTTTCTTTTATAATAAGACTTTTAGCGTGACCCGGGAATTAAACCCTTAAGTGCATTAACGAGACATAACACTTGTAAGTACGCTACATTTACTTGGAGACATGAGAATTTGCAAATTAGTTTAAAGTTAGATTTAAACATAAAATTAATGAAATATCCGTTACTTATTTCACAAAAGTAGCAAATATGGAGGTACTACTGTCCAGAAGTTAATCTATTTCAGCAACATCTAGATGAACCATGAGTAACATTTAGATGGCTTATTGTAGGGGAGGTAGAAAGGAGGGCCACGATTCTACCAACTAAAAGTCCAATTTCTCATCTGCCGTTCTCGTGCAACAAAAAAGCTGATGTACCACCAACATGTACGTAAAAATGTGATGAAAATTAAAAATAATAAATGAGAAAATACTAAAATTTGAAGATGAAGGAACAATCCCTTCTTTAAACAATTGCCCGAATGGACAAATTTTAAATCTGGTACAGTTCAAGATTATATACAGAAGCCAAAATTTTATATTTTTATTATATTTAATATTTAATAATAATAATTAATAATATTTAATTGTGTCATCAAGAAATGTTAAAAATAATTAAGGCTTGGCTTAGCTTTGCTTAGAGATTTCATCACTTTTATACATAATCAGGAGGCTCCATCGAGACTTGGCTAGTTCTTACAGGATAATGTTTGTGGGATTTCACTTCTCTTTGTAGAAACACTATTTGTATTCTAAATTTGAAGCTTCTTTGTCTGCTAGAAGTGCCTTAAATTTATGATAATCGGTTGGTCAGTTAGTCAATCAGTGAGTGACAAAATTCAAAAAATTTAATTCCATTTAGAGCACACACTTTAAGAATTATAACTTGTTAAATTAGTTGCAATTCTTAAACTACCGTTTCCAATGAAATGAAATTTGGAACATTGTCGTGTTTATATAATTCATGCTTGCTTACTTAAAATTCAAGTTCTTGTTAAATCCAAGACCTTGATGACTTCGAGAAAACGATGGCAAAGCCAAGCCTCTTATTTGCTCGAATTGACGGGGACATTAGCGTGCCCCCAGATATCTTCTTACTGGACAAGGGTGATCAGGTCTCAGGGGATCCATTGTCGTGGTGCTCACTGCTCAATAGTTAATAGCTCTGCTGAATCAGTGAAAAATCTGATGTTGATGTTTAAATACTTATATAACCAAATATATCAAAAAAATATTCAAGCTTATTGCAAATTCCTGAATAGGTACGTAGATAAAACGAAAACAAAACTAGAAGCAAAAAAATTGTAATTATAATAATTATAATTCACGTAAGAAATGTTTTGCTGTCTTGATGTAATTTATGGTAAGTCAAAATTAAAAAAAAACTCATCGATTAAACAGCATAAAAAAAATCGCAAAGAATAAGAAATATTCAAAGACTTTTTTTAGCATTTTACATTTATAAGAAGATAATGTCTTTTATAATATATCATCCTGGCGCCTGACTTTTTTAAGCGATCGGCTTCCACAAATGACCTTTAATTTGTGATTTCACACGCCCACCCTTCGACTTTTATACCCAAATCAGTTATTAAAAAGATCAATAGCTCCTTTAGAAAATATATGAAATATATATAAAAATGCTGTTGAATTTAGATAGAGAAATGTAAAATATTTTATCATCTAGAGGTTTCTGTCTATTATTGTGTTATGGGTATTCTCTTACTATCTTTACAGAACGTAATAATTGCAGAAGCTTTTATACTAGACTGTACTATACAGTAAACAAATCAAATTTGTCGGTTAATATAATTTGTATCATGCATTTGCATCACGCACCATGTCGTTTCTGGACTGTAGTTCACACTTTTAATCTAAAAAAATTACATATGTATTTTTCCCTTCATTTCTTTAAT
Organism: Eumaeus atala; assembly: GCA_017140195.1. NCBI lineage: Eukaryota > Metazoa > Arthropoda > Insecta > Lepidoptera > Lycaenidae > Eumaeus > Eumaeus atala. Next base: position 283,714 of record JAFELO010000315.1, read on the forward strand.
TCTTTTAATTATATAATATGGCGCTAATTTCATGATTGTTATGTTAATTTGTTACTCAAAATTACAAAGAAACATAAATGTGTACATGATAAATTGCTAATGAACGTGTTTAGTATGAACTACAAAAGCTTTCTTTAATATTACTCGAATCGCTTGTTAGTTTGCTCTCGGAAGGCCTGCATGCATCTGCGTAGCTTCGACTTGAAATAGACACTATGCGCACGAGGGATTTCCTTGGTGGTGCCGGACATATTCGGCAGCAAATTAGCAAAGCAGTTTACTAAAATAGACTATATAGTTATGCAACTGTCTCATAATAAATGCATGATAGAAGCATGCCTGTAGTGCCAAAATTATTTTCATACATTGATTAGCGTTATCCGTGCTAACATTAAATATTTACGTCATAACGATGTTATAAAATACGTTCTCAAACATAGTGGATGGCGCTGTACGTGGTATCGGTTCCAGTGTCGCGAGTTCATAAGTTTCTTTCCCCTAGCGGTAAATGCCCAGATGGCATTACACGTAGTATATGTAACAGTGTCACGAGTTTATAGGTCTGTCCTCAACGCGCTTAAAGAAGTTATCATTATAAAAATGTCCCTAGCCAAATTAGAATTGATAGCGATTATATTTCCGATTTAATTACAACTTTCGAACAAAGAAGTCTGTTAAGCAAATATGACGAGGTGTTTACCGGGTCCAGTAGGTCGGCGTGTGTCAATATGCGCTTGTTTCTTGGTGATAACCGTTGTGTTATCCAAGTGGTGGCTGTGGAACAATCACGCGGGCTCACCTTTTTTGTTATTATGTTTTTTCTTTGATAACTAGAAAGTACAGACGACCATAGACATCCGCTCAACTGTTATGGAGCTGACCTAAGGTAATGTCATGCTACAGTTGAATGGGTTCGGCACGACTGATGAGGTAACTCTAGCCCACACAATACTGCGTTTCGCGTTGTACGTAGCCGGTGACCGATGAACGCAGAGGAGAGGAGGAAACGGAATATTAGTTATGCAGATGTTTATGGATGGCGGTGCTCACCAACAGGCGCTGACTGCTCCTTTGTCCTCCTCTAATATAAAGAAAGAAAAATGCTAGAACTTCGATATTTCCTAACGTGTAAAGTAAACTTTACTAATGTAAAGTCATTTAAAATGTTTAGATACGTCGAAAAATCGTAGGTCCCACGCCTGATTTCCATCCATCCTATCATTTCGGACTGCCGTCCCGTAGGAATAAGAGAAAAAGAGTGCCCTATTGTCTGTACACAGGTGGTGCACCGACCTCCGCAGTTTGTCTCTACAGGAGGCCCGCCGTAGCCGAAATTCGACTGCGAGAATACTCGTTAGAGTAACTACAAATAACTAAAATAATTTCTTGATATATCCGTCTGCACATAAAAAAACCAATACAATACGAGTGTGGTCATCACAGCTGTCTTGGCCGCCTCTGAGCTTGAGAGCGTGCCGCCCAGCACCGCCTCTTATTGCGATTTCATCTTTTTTTAATTCCGTACCACCGTAATTCGAGCATATGCCACGGCGGGTTTTGCGAATGGCCAGATAAAAAGATGTGCAAAAAATGCCGTTCAATCGCAAAGTGAAAGAATTTAGGAACACCTTAACGTTTTTTTTTCTACGGTTCTTTTCGCAAATGTCATGTTGGTAAAAGACGACCGACTGGCTCAGTTGGTAGCGTGGCGGTTATACCCGTGTTGTTCTAGAGGTCGCGGGATCGAATCCCGCCTAGGTCATGAATGTTTATATATGTATTATATGTATTTCTATAATAAAAATATTAAATGTATTTCCGTTGTCTAGTACCTGTAACACAGGTCCTAATGGTACTTAGCACAGGGCTGGACAGACATGGTGTGATAGGACCACAGATATTATTATTTGTTTTGTGACACAAGTTTTGTTGACAGTTGTACTCTTAAAGTTTCGTTTCTCGACCACTCCTAAAAAAGTATTTTAGTCGGATTTATAACATTTCTATGTAAATAGTGTTTAGTGTAGAGATAACACTCACCACTTCAATTGCTGCTGTTGGTATTTATATAGTGTTTCGCAGTGCCTTCATTACAAAATCTGAATCTGAATTAAACTCATGGAATATCACAATCCACATCTACCAATAGTAACGTGCACATAGCGCGACGCATCGAAACGCGTAACTGACGCGGGTTGCATGGCGTTTAAGATCTTCTCGTCGCGAGCTCACTTCAACATTGCTCGAGTTGGGAGTGAGTTTGGACACACTACTGGGAGCCTTTATTGCTGTGACATTTAATGCTTTTAAGCTATTGTTGTATGAAGATCAAGAGAACCTATGTCAGTGTGCTCTCTTTAAATATTTTTTTTATGAATTAGATTGTGCATACGAATTACTGATAATTGAATAATGCGGCTGTTGTAGTAACAATACAGCCGATGGTAAACAATTTGTTACATGCAATCAATGCAAAAAAAACCTTCCACTTTGCACTTCTATCCTTTCCAGTAATCACTACTGATCCGAAAACGTATTCAGTGCCTTGGACGTAGCTCCAGTTCATCCATGAAAGGGAGTACCCGACTCGCCACGTTACCACTATGAGGGGTGATGAAAGACCAGCATTAAACATTCCTCCCGAGACCGCTGCGGCAACTTCTGAAGAAGTAGAGAATACTTCACGAAATTATCAAATCAGACTTTGAGTACACGCTCAAAAGATGAATAAAACAATAATAAGTATCGTTAATAGGGAACTTGCACCGAACGTCGTTGAATTTTCATACTAAGGTTTTCGAAGACAATCAATATGAGCACAAGTTGTTAGACATTACAGTTAAAAACCTAGAAAAAGAAAATTATGAACTTCGAAACTCTGTTGCTGATCTAAACCTTAGACTAAATGGTTTGGAGCAAAAGTCTCGCAATGGTTATACTGATCATACTGTACTTATTATCACTGTACTCGTGTGGCCAAGCTACAGGCCACTAGCACACGACCACGCCTCCCTGAGGACCCGAAATAGTCCTTTAGCTTCAGTAATTAATTTCAACCTGAATAAATGCAACTTAGAAAAGCTTAATGCACTACTAAGCTTTTCTAGACCTTGGTCTAGCAGGCGAAAAAAAACCTGCCTGTGTACTTGAACACTTGTCCCCTTCTAACAAAAAACTATATGCTGCTACTAGATTATCTCTCTCTCTGCTCTGCTCTGCTATTAGGCTAAATAGAAGAGTTACAAATTTGTATGGAAGAGGAATGGTAGAATTTACGCTAGGAAGAACGAAGTTTCTGAACACATCCATATTAAAAATGTAGATTCCATGAGTAAATTAATATAAATATCCCCTATAATTTCGAATGTATTTGTTTTGAGCAGATACATCGTGCATAGAAGGAATAGGGAAACATTAAAACTGCAAGGGGGAAAAGAGAGTGGAGGGCTATCAATTGCAATAAATCTAATCCCTCTAAATTCTAAACGCCTCACTCAATTCGAAACTACGTGTGAAGATGTCTGGATAACTTTGGATATACCTAAGAAACGGTCGGTACGTCGCATAGCTCCTTGCGCGGTATATCTGCCGCCACCAGCGGGTAAACCTCTTTTAAAAAGTTTTTTGGACAAATGTAATGCAGCTTTTGAACAGCTTAACGAGTTATGTGTAGGAATTATCGGTGACCTAATTTGGGTATTGTAGACTGGGAATTGAATCAAATGATGATTGTAATCTTCTTAACATTATTAAGATCCTTTTGGATTTTATGCACATTAATAGGCTTATTCAATTTAATATTTGCAAAAATTCTTCAGGTCATCAGGTTGTTTTATCTAATCAAGTACTAATCTCTTCCTATTCCCAGAATTATTGTCAAAAGCTATGGATTCCGATTACCAAGTAAATGTATACTGATTCTAGTAAAGGATCAGAAATCCTAACACACAAACTGGAATCTTATGGTATCTCTGGATCGAATTTGACGTGCTCATATTTAGTAAACAGGTCCTTCTTTGTGGTAGTCAATGGATTTAAATCAGCTGATGATTTGAAATGTGTAAAAATTGTCAAAGATAAAAATGATGCTGTCGAATTACAAAAGGATCTGGACCGACTCGTGATATGGTGTCAAATAAATGAAATGCATCTCAATCCGAGTGTAACTTTCTAAAATATACGAAAAAACATAATATCAAAAATCCAAGAATTAGATACAATTAAATATATCGGTAGTTTGTTTTATAAGAAGTTGACTTTTTGCCTCCTATGGATGATAATTAAAAATTCTAATAAAAATGCTTGGGTTTGTGATGAGGAGTTCTAAACTGTTTAAGTGTCCGAAAACGAAAGTTATTCTTTTTAATAATTATGTGCATAGCCTTTTTTAATACCGTAGTGTAGTGTGGCGTCCATATTACGCCACACGTAATTTGCATCTAAAACGCATACAAAAGTGTTTTGCTGTGGCGCATGGCGTTTTCCAGAGGAGAACATAAGCAAATTGTGTCGCACAGCGACAGGCTTAGTAACTTTAAAAGGATTGATAAAATGAAATTGGAAAAGCGTCGTATCCTACAGAATGCTCTGTTGTGTAAAATAATGTCTCATAAGTTTGACTGCTCAGGGGGTACGAAGCTTAGAGGTGTAGTAGCCTCTAACTTTCGTACCCCCACAAAAGTCCCTCGCAGGGCTATAACACCACTATGCCTGCCACTAAGAAGATCGTCAGCTGGAGCCAGCTCTTGTATAGCTAGGCTATGCAAAGTTATTGATAGCTACAGTCATCGCATCGATATTAATTCAGATTCCATTTTTAAAATAGAAACCACAATCTATAAGCGTCTCGCTCTAGATTAATTAGTCATAGTCTATGAAAATGTTTATCACATATTTACTTTGAAAAATAATTAACATTTAAGTCAATATATATTTAAGCTTGCTTGTACAATACTCATTATGCATGCTGAGTTTACCTATAAGCGATTATTACACCACTAATATTTTTAAGTACTCATGTACTTAAACTCTTGCTCTATTATTAATTGCTCTATGATTATATTTTGTTTCATAACAAAAAATGTTTTAGGTGTACACAATTGTTGGTAGACCAAATAAATAAAATAAAATAAATTATCATAATGATGAATGAAAAAAATTTATGTGTAAATAATAGCGGCGTTTTTTTATTGCTAAGGGTGGCAAATGAGCAATCGGTACCATTTGGTGACTACCGGCACGCATTAACACCTGTGTGTTGTCCTCCTGCACCCGATCCCCCCACTGGGCCCTTGGCTACTCGCATCTCATACGGGAGCGTTTTCAAAAAATTCCTGTCGGGACCCACCTGGGAAATAACCCTCTTATAACAATTTTCTCCCACGTTACTCCAAATCCCCATGCTAAGTGGCTATCCAGGTAGCTGACTAGACGTTAGAATATGGACAACGGATGGACGTATAACCTAACCTCTTGCTTTACGTGTGTGCCTTGTAGGAGTAGGAAATAAGGAAAGAACTACACATCTGTAATTTCTTTATTACATTGCAAAGTTTATAAATAATGTCATAATAGCAAAAATATTATAATTTCTAATAAAGTTACACGAAAAATTTAATGTGCCAGAGTGACCTTCTGTCGTTAACTGTTACAATCATGTTTTTAGCACAATTTTTACATTTAACATAATTCCTACCTACAATCTTAAATACTCAAACGATGTTAATGATGGATTAAATCGTTAAAACTCCACCGACAATGGCCATTTTAAAAATTGTTTTTACAATACTCTGTTTTTGATTTTAATTATTTACTTTATGAATTCAGCATGCAAGGATGAAAATAAGTCATATTACCTATTAGGGTAGTGGCTGAGCTAAGGATTCAGAGTGCCAATCCTTTCAATAGAGTATTTTTATTTAAATTTGCAATTTGTAATGTATATTGACGGACAACCCGCGGTATTAACCTGGATTGATAAACCAGGTAATAGCACTGCAGTAACTGGACAGGGCTGGATAATAAGTAGGAACGATAATAAGAGCCTTTGAACTAATATATTTTTTTTTATAAATAATGTATTTCGACGAAGCCGGTCGTAATTTGTGTAGTTTTATTGAATAAACTTAGTGGAAATAGTATAAAAAGTATATTGTTCACCTGAGTTTATGACATGAATTTAAATAAGTGATAATACATTTTGTCGGCTATATATTAATTACTTTTAAATTAGCACATTTGTAATTTATAGTGACGAAGATTCGCTGTTTTAGTATTCAGTGATAAAGCTCAAAAGATAAAGCGAAGATTATTTACGAAACATGATGGATTCATGATGCTCTATTAATGATTAATCAAATTTATTAATTTTCGTTGTCACTAAAATTAAATACGTAAAATTATTAATTGTTCTATGATTATATTTTGTCATGAATTTATGTCTTCCTACGACCATATCTTATATCTCCCAAAATTTTCCTTTGACCACTTTGCAATATTTTTTATTGTAGAATGGACAAAATTGTATATAATATTTAAGTCGCATTTTAAATTCTCTAAATATAGGAAAGTCTAGGCTTGAATCTTTTAGTTAATCGTAGAATCAATAATGGCAAATATATAAACAAAAATCGCCTCTGTGGTGTAACCGTGCGGGTGTTGCTTGTTAAGACTGTTAGCCGCGTATGGTCCTGGGTTCGATCCCCAGGTCGGGCAACTGTTAATAAATGTTTCTCAGATTGTTTTGAGCACTGGATTTTAATGTGCCCGAAGTGGCCATAGGCTTGCCACCTATGACATCATGGGCATCTGTACCTTGGCTAATCGTGGGTGTGTTGGTATATCTCTGACTTACGAGTTGTAGATGTACTAGTACACCTCTGCATACCCCCTTGGGGATAACTGGAGTCTTCTTTTACTTTTTATAAACAAAAACAGATCAAAATCTTTGAACACCCATCTATTACTTACCTACAAATACATATACAGCCCAAAAAACGTAACACTCAAATAATATTTTATTGCTTATAAAATGAAAATAGTACAATTTGTGATATAAACGATATTTCACCATGTTATCTAATTTTAAATAGTTTAAAAAACCATAACTTATTTTCGGTTTTTACGTAACAAAAACTGAACTGTCCTAATCCGGGAATAAAGATGGCGGGATAAACGATTTCGCCTGCTTCTCGGAAAATAAAATGACACTTGTTTAATCTATACGTCGCCCTGCATATGCTGTTATTATAAAGGGCCACGTGTTTTACGAATACTTGTGCTATTCACGAAACGCGGCTTAGTTTTAATGTGATAATATCTGCAGGTTACACAAATTGTGCCTCATGTGTTATTTTAAGTTTTTTTTTTTGTGCTGTCTGTCAAAATCTCTAGAACCGCCGAAATCCTTTTTTATAAGTAGATAATTAATGGAAAGATGAGAAATTTAATGAACACAAAAAGTATTATTCAGAGTAAGTAATTAAAATGGGACGTTAACAGTTACATCCGTCAAATATTTTATATAGTAGTTATAGGGGCGCAAAGCTTTTTACAGACTGATAGCGCCCATAGACATCGATATTATCGTTATGAACACGTGTTACTTACTATTTCTCTCATCCCCTCCATCATACATGATATTTCCAAAATCAGACTAAAATTTTAAATTATATCATGTTAGTCATAAATATTCACTGACTGCTGGTTTGTCTCCATATGGGTTACAAGTTAAAAGTAACATAAAAGTTTCTAAGGGCATGTCTAGAATGTACACAAAGAATCATTAGTTTTAAGAAAATTTGTAATTACCGAGGAGCTTTAGTAAAACTCCGTTTTAATTATAATTTTTTTAGTAATAGTAAAAAAAATAACAATAAGTATCTATAATTGTGAATGAGGCTTTACGTCAGTTTTGTGTTACGTAACTTAAAAATAAACAACAATAATAACATAAGTTTATGTTAAAGATGACATAAAAGTAACGTATAATCTACCCTCTTTTCAGAAAACACATAATACATGGCACTTGTAATGAATAATTAATAATGTTTGTGACGGAGAGCTCTAATTCGAATATTGTGTGTCTCCAGTAACCTCTATATTAACACAAAATAAAACCTTCTTACCTTGTACCACCTCGAGGGCCAAAGAAACTGATACATCTCCTCAATAATGGCTGACAAGTGAGTGCCATATCACAGACAATATAGGTAATTGTGCTGCCAATAAAAAAAATCTTCTACTCCACTTTATTAATTATATTAATTACTTGGACTAAATGTTATTTGTAAATAATTATTTTATTATTATAGGAGAGAACTAAAGTATCCGACATCAGGCGAAGAATAAGCTCGCTGACGTGGCAATGGGCTGGTTACACACTCAGAAGAACAGATGGCAGATGGGCCAATAAGGTTCTGGAGTGGATGCCGCGTTTAGGAAAACAAAGTGTTGGTCGACCTCTCACCAGGTGACAAGACGATCTTCGTGCAGTAGCCGGTCCGGGATGGATGCTGGTAGCAGGAGATAAGTCGTCTTGGCGTTCATTGAGAGAGGCCTCTGTCCAGCGGTGGACCGATAAGGGCTGATACTGATGATGATGATGATTCTACTAATTGGTGAACTGTATAAATATTGTATAACATATTTGACTTCAAGAGAAAATTCATTTTTACTGTCACTAGAACGACAAACAAAAAATTGCTTACATACTAATACAGGGCAAGGGCCCAAGTACAGGGGTACTAGGTTGGTGACCCGTACCACTGGGTGGCCCGCTCCTCCACCATGGATATAGTGTTTAACACAACAAAACAAAATGAACTTATAGAATATATCAAAACAAGTATTCAAAATTGATTTATGTATATATGTGTATGGGTGTGGTGGTTTGTGTGTGTTTGCATATGTATATATGTGTGTGTGTTCTTTAAATATTAATTCTTCTGTTTCTTCATACTGTAGGTCGATAAAGAACTTTGTCATGTAATTCTTGAGCCGAATTCTTGTCATAGGGTATATAGCATATGTTGTTTAGAATTGACCGATTCTATTAATTTAAAGCCAATTACGTATAGAGACTTGGGACACTTTTTTTAGTTCGATCAAATATGTATTGTTGCAATAAAACAATTTTATTAAATGGAAAGATTTAGTTTTATGTTCATTCGCATACGTGGAATGCTAATAGAGTATAATTTTTATAAGAAAAAGTCTAACTTAATATACTTATTGAAAATAGTTGACAGACGTAAAGTCCGTCTAGAAAATGTTGCCATTTTGGCGGCCTTACCGACATACCAGTAAAAAAATAGTATTGTAAGCCATAACGGGAAGTACTTCGGGTTCTGTCAATAAATACAGGCCCTCTAGCTTTAGTTAATCAATAGAATGATTGGAAATTCAAATGAGACTGGCCAAATTTATGTGTATCCTCTTCGCTTCCTCCCTCATACTTTATCACATCATACATATACAATGTAGGTAGGTATGTCCAGATAGACTTGTTAATAAACACACTGTTAGAATAGTAATTCGCGCCAAATTCGTCTACAAATTCTACCCTGATTGTTTTGTTGTTTGTTGTAAGAGTCGTCATTACGGACAGGCTAAGAACGAATGACCATGCCGCCTCGCCTTTAGTAGTTTATTTTTCGTTGTTGTTTTGTAAAGTATACACACGCCTTAATTCGCCATGTTTTTTCAAATTTTACCCTGATTTAATTACAGTTGGCTATGGTAGAATGAAAAAAGCAACGATCATTTTTTATTGGGGGTGACCCGGACAAATTGCTTACATACTAATAGCAAGAGCCCTTTGATAAACTATCAATAAACATCCGCACGTGCAGACGACAACTCACAATCCGCATGAAAGAACCGCGATAGCATAACCTTCGCTTTTAAAACATCACGCGAGAGAGAATTACGTCCCCGAATGTGCCAGCCCATGGTGGCTGCATTACAACATTATTCTCCTATTGCCGCACCTCTCACTAATTTTAACAGGTTCAGCTAATCTACTTTGGTAATTTGTATATTTGTATTTGGTGATTTGTAGGTATGTATTTAAATTATTATTATTTAAATTATATGATACGCATCGGAAACGATCACAAACTCTGAGATCGGACACAAAAGATTCGCATGCGAACCACACTCGCATTTTGTTCGAAAAGATCATGTCTCTGTACAATTATTATTTTAAATATACCTAACCTACCCCTGTCAAGCGATGTCAGAATTATTTATTTAAAAGAAAGTTTTTATTGTAAAAAGTACGAAAAGGAAATGCAAAAACCGCAGTACCTGCTTGTCCCTTACAGGCACATGTATCTACTGTACACATGTAAAAAGTGTAACTGGCAAGGATCCGCATAAAAAAATCTTTTGTTCGCTTATATTTTTTTTATTAAAAAAATAATCCTTTCTGGCTCGTTCCTTATTTAAAATTTCCAAAGAATCCATTATCGCTGATTAAACACGACATACGCTATCAATTATTATTATTATTCAAGATATCATCATCATCATCATCATAAACCTTTCCCAGAAAAATTGGAAAGAACAGAATTAACCTTGGATCTCAGACGAGGAGGTCATCTGATGTCAACTATATTGCGGATATCCATGGTCGTTAGTAGTCGTCAAAAAGGTCTGATTTCTCTCGTTGGTAGTCGTCAAAATCTGTTGTCTCGTCGCCATCGACGTCAGTAATTCATCCAGAAAGCTTCATGCTTACGATTAAACTGTGAAAGCTTACCGTGCTTGCAATAAGCTCCTATTAAATCTGGTTGATGATGATGCTATGATAATTCAGAGTATACTCTGATATAATACTAGATATTTTTTATTCTAATGTTAAATGTCTAATGCTAGTTCTTTAAAGTAAGAAAATATGTTGAAGTTTTTTGCGATATATATAGTAGTAGCTACTAGAAAGACATAATGAATAAATAAGGTGATATACGAGGACATAGAGTATAATCAAGTGTCTTGGAAAAAAACTGAATGCCAGTTGAAAAATTTATTCTACGTACATTATTTCTATGTTATATAATAGTTTTTATTATTCATACAACGTAAACTTTAAAACATCGCACATTGTTAGGACACGGTAGGCAATGGCACTAGATGATAGTGTTCTATCAGTGCGATATTAGCTCTCGTCTTGGCAAAATTTTAAATGAAAATATTTTTTGGGAGTTTTCATTTATTTTTTTCCCTCTTGGGCAACGCAAGTTTTTCTTTATTGTTTAGGGGTATAAACGAGCAGTCGGAGCCTTTTAAGGACTACCGGCGCCCATGAACATCAGCATAATTATGCCGATGCGTTGGCCTCCTTTTCACCTTCCCAATGGGCCACCGGCTACTCACAAACCGCACGAAACGCCACGTCGTAGGTGTCACTTTACGGCGGTATTATCTGATCGAGAGGTACCTCCCTGGTCGTGCCAGCACAATTCCGTTGCATAGGACGATGTAGTGTCATGCACCATGCATGGCACTACCTCTTACAAAAAAGTGATGGTTGTAGTCAATTGTATACCTCATTTCTTATATTTAGTTCAATTGTTCTTCATTTTTAACTTTAAACTTAACCAAGATTTTTTATAACGTGTGGTAACTAACTAGCAGTATGTAAGGATCGCGATGTGTGGCACTCCGCTGTCTCTGCCTACCCCATTAGGGAGGTGGCATGAAGGTGTGTTGTGGTTATTGTGGTTGTAGCAATTATATCTTGCTATTTAAATATTTTATCTGTCATCTTTAACTGTAAGGCTTAATGTTCTCTGTGTTGAAGAAATGTCGTTTTTCTTCCTTTTGGCGATGGCGAGGATGGATATATTTGCGATGTCTGACGCTATCTGCCATCGCCAAGTCATAATTAAATAGTATTTTTTCTCCTCCGCCGGGAACCTACATATTCGTGTCACAATGTACGAATTATTATAATTCGTAAAAAGGAGCTCTACTCCTCTTTTCTTTTTGTTTATTAAATTGAGACTTAATATGAAGATGTAATATCAATGTATTCGTCAAATATATTATCCCATGATATAAGGAATGATGTACAATCCGTGAAAACTAGTGGCTATGGAACAATAATTATATTATTAATTGATTTCATTGGCTTTTTCTTGTTATAACTTTAAGATTATTTTTAATTGTGAATGTGGAAAGACAACGATTGAATAAATGTACGAGTATCTAAAAAAAAATAACTAAACCTCTTATAGTCTCTTTATCCCCCCATGTGGACTCCCTTTACATTACAATTATAGAATATATTGTAACATTGTGACTAATCAGCATTCGAAGGCCACAAACGTCATACCGACTGTGTTCTGGAACACACGCTTCTTCCTTCACATTATACGAACAATGATATGTAACATCAAGTCAGTTCTAACAACATTAGTATCTAGTATAGATGTGATTATTGGCGGGAACATACAGTTAAAAAATGTAACAACTTTTTAAGAGTAAAACCCGAGCGACCTGTTTTACATTTTACGATCTCACCCTTTCCGAAACTGGGCACAATAAAAATACAATATGCAAATGCCCAATAAATGTGAAGGCAATGTGCAAAGGAATTTGCGCGGCTATTTAAAAAGGATAGAAAACAAATAGCGCTGCGACAACGAAAAAAATTACTGAATAAAAAAAAAGGGTTTTATGTCCTTGTTTACGCAAACCTGTATTGTAGTGACAACTTTCTATTAACTATCGCATTGGTAGAGGATAGTTACATTTCCCGTCTTGTGCCGTGAAACATTGCAGCAGAATTGGGCTGGCACGACCGGCGAATAGTTTTTTTTTTTCATATGATACCGCCGTAATATGACGGCTATGCTATCACGGAGGAGGTAGAAGGGCAACACATCACGATAAGAATTATGCGGATGTTAATAGGCTGTTCATGTTATAAAACAAAGTCCCCAAAACTGTCTGTCTTTATGTGATTGATTTTCTCAAAACCTACTGAATGGATCTTCATGCGGTTTCCGTCCATAGACTGAGCGCGAGCAGAAGTTTTAATATATACTCAGTATAGGTAATTCACCGGTGCAGCTGGTGCTAGTTATTCCATAAAGATTTCTTGAGAGTTCGCATCATTACAGCATTTTAGCCGAATAGGGCGCGCATGTGACGGGCCGCATGGTACCAGCGTAATGTGACAGCTAAGCTGTCGCATTTCGTGCGGTTTGTGAGTATGACCGTTGGGAGGAGGAAAAAGCAAGAGCATTTCTAGTTGTTCGGGTGTTTATCAGCTTCGGTCACCGGTTATTTGACTCCTAATGCTGTAACTAAAATATTACTTCTCAGGTGAAGTGTCCACATCACTATTTTCGCATTCCAGCTATATCTATATGTTGAATAGGTACTTTTTTTTATTACAGCTAACGTGTGAACTCCATCTCTAAGTGACGGCCGTGAGTAGACATCAGCCGACGGTTTTAGCAGCAAACACTAACCGCACCTCAATGATTTAATAAATATATAATAATAATAACTGTGGACTTGTCTTACAAATACTAAGAGAACAGAAATATATTTAACACTTTTTTTTATAAATTTAAGAAATAATATATGGATTTTGTTATAGAAATACACGATAAAATATATAAATAAACATGCATAACCTGAGCGGGATTCGAACCTGCGACCTCTGCGCAGCATGTACGATCAACCGAGCTGTGTTAGCACTTCGCAGATAGACTCGTAGCAACACTTCAAATATTTAACTACGGTATACAATATTTATCTGAACATTGACACATTTCATCCCTTTGAAATAACAATATCATCAACCTGCCCACTTTTTTACGGACCTAAATCTTATGCTGTGGAAGCGAAGAGAAGCTCAATACAGCTTCATGTGATTGCTATGAATGCTTATCTGGCGACGAGATTAGGTTTGTGGTCGAAAGAGTGACCGACTCTTCCCCCCATCTCCCGTAGATGGGAGAGAACCTGCCCACTGCGGACACAAACCTCTTGCAATGAACATCAAGAACACACGAGGATATTGTAGAATACTAACTACTGCACTATTTGAGTAAGACGTTAGTAGTGTCATACTGCCTTGCCGTCAAATTGACCCGGATCGAGCGAGGAACGGCGAAAGAGATAGCTTTGCTTTTGGTGTTTCCTGTGGTCTGTGAGTATCAGGCGGCTCTTTGGAGGCAGGAGGAAGGGAGGGCAGCGCATCTGCATGCGAATTTTGCAGCAATTAGCCGTTGGAGCATTGAAGGGAAGTAGAAAAGGAGGGCAACGGATGTAGACAACTATAATGTGAGTATCTATGGGTGTCGGTAGTCGTCAAAAGTACTGTTAAAACTAACTGCAATACCATGCCAAGCATAACGCGAACACGCCTCAACTAACCCACGCAATGGACGAGAACGCTTTTTTGTTGTAATAATTTTATTTTTATGCAAATCAGTTTAGGTGTTGAATCTTTCAACTTAGCCGCTGTACTAAAAAATAAAAAATGGGGAACTGAACATAGGAATAATTAATGTTTATTTTATTCCACAAACAATGTTCACCAGGAAGAGCAGTTGGTATAAGTATGAAAAAGAATGTTAATTATAAGTTTTTTGTATATTTTTTATACTTATCTATGTTTTGTTTCTTCGTCGTTGTTTTGTTGATCGTGTTGTTTCTTCGTTTAATTACTATATGTGACTTGCTTTAGAGGTTTCTTTGAAACTAATTGTCTAGTGTTTTACTGTGTAGCAATTATGTTTTCAAACTTAAGTATTTTATAAAAAAGTATATCGGTTATCTTTGACTGTTGTTCCTGAGTGTGTTTAAGACATATCACTCTTTTTCCTTTTGGCGATGGCGAGGATGGATATATTTGCGATGGCTGACGCTACCTGCCATCGCCAAATCATAATTAAATAGTATTTTTTCTCCTCCGCCGGGAACCTACATATTCGTGTCACAATGCACGAATTATTATGTTTCATAAAAAGGGTGAGTCCGTCCCATGTTTCACATCTTCTTAAATCTTTGTTAACGTTTAAATGTCTTAATTATCTTAAGTGTGCATTTTAATAGTAGTATTTACTTGATCTATGTGGCTATTAGTTTGATACACCGTATCAATAATGTTTTAGTTTGAATAGTATATGCCACGTGTGAGAGTTTTATGTTAAACTCTATTTAATTGTAACAGAGTTTATACATTGCCTGGTTTCAATCAACACAATGAAGGAAAACAAACAATAATTATATATATAAAGGACCATCCAAGTTGCAGCCTAGAGTCTACCAGATAAGACTTCATACCCTCACCTTTTTACTAACTAATAACAAAAACTCCATTGTTGTTCTTGTACTATTTTAAGTCTGTCCTGGATTGTGGACGTGGAAAGACCAATTAAAATAAATGTATGTGAAAGAGTAGTTAAACCTCTTATAGTCCCTTTAGCCCCTTGTTGACCCCTTTATAGAATCTTATAGAATGTAAATTGTAACAACTGTATGATTATTTTTAAGAGTGCCACGCTGATTTGTAGCAGATTTGAGCCGTCACGAGCGGGGGGGTGCCTTTTTCTTAAATTATACCGCCGTTAAGTGACGGCTGTCAATGGTTTGTGCGAATCACACAGACCTGAAGAGGGAGGACACGTCTGCATAGCAATTATTCAGCTGCCTGTGGGCATCGATAGTCGGCGAAAACCGCCGACTGCTTGTTTGCCCACTTATACAATAAAAAAAATTTGGTCCTCCGTTCTTCGTGCGACATAATAAGCCATCGTAGCGTACACTGATCGAGATAAATAACCGCCACTGTTGGAGTTATCAACACACACTAAGACGGCTGTTCCCCCGCCACTGCATCCAACATGACACGTTACTTTTATACTATAGGGGGGTGCCCCTCCTATAGTATAAAACGAGCAATCGGAACCTTTTAAAGATTACGGACGCACATAGACATCCGCATTAATTTCCAATAAACCACCATTCACAAATCGCATGAAACGAGACGGCATAACTGTCGCTATATATTACCTACAATAAGATTAACTACACGTACAATTAAGATATTGAACTACAAGTTTGAATAAAACTCAAGCATCACGATAGTTACAATTGCAACATAGTGCCGTTATAAGGTCCCAAATAATAGGAAAACTATTGGCGGGGATGGGCTGGCGCGGACGTAACACAGGCCCACTGGGGGTTGACCGGCGTGTCCTTCTGTGGAAGGTAAGAAGGGTGGTGTGATAGGCAAATTTTAATTTTAAAATCTTGTATCTAAATTATGAAGCAGATGTAGGCGCCGTTATCATTTGTTTTAGAGATTTCATCGTGCTTAATCATTTTATGAGTTTTTATTTCTCCATATATAATATAAAAGCGAAATGTGTAATACCACTCACATTTCTTTTTATGGCAATACCACTCACTGGCTAATCACGAAATCTCTGAAACTATAACGCCTACAAATTTGAAATTTGGCTAGGATCATGTTAGGATGCAAATATCCGCTAAGAACGAATTTTACAAAATTCCGCCCTGAAACATTTTTGGAGTCCACCACCGAGGTCCGCGGGAGAAACCACGAGCGGGGGGCTGCTCCTACAGTATAAGTTCAACAATTATTTTGTTCAATTTGATCTCGACACTCAGGCTTATTCTTACTGCTGCGCTGTAGAGGTACCTGCTTTTTTTAAAGTACAATATGAGATAGTTAGTATGATGTTCCTAGTTACATAATATGAAATAATATACAGCTGTTGACCAAATTGTCATAAATATTAAAAAAAACTGGCTCGTAAAACTGAACAAGTCGTGACCATAAATATCTAAAGAAATTGGTCCAGTTACAACATGTTTGTGCAGTAATGTTACTTTCTTTACGTGAACAAACGACAAATACTCTATTTTAAAAAGGAATTGCTCAATAGACAGTGTCGGCATTGTAACCTTTTCCCGGTGGACTCTTTTTTGCCAATTGTTCATTAAAAAGGGTATGTAAATTTTAGCACGAACTAACAGCGGGGTGCATGACGAAATCCTTTACCGAGAAACTTAACATAACACTAAAGAAAATAGCAAGTCATTTGAACGTTAGTCTAGTAACTTTTCTTACAGCACAGGGTCCTATCGCAGGTAATAACCATTAAAATTACTTTTAAAAACAACACTATAAATCAAATAGTTCTTGCATTTTGTTTTATTGTCATTGCATGAAGTGTCAGTACCAAGATTAAAAAGTTAAAATGTAGGCCGTTTCAGACCACGAGCAATGTACGAGGAGCGGCGTCGGTTCTTTCCCTTCGAACGGACGATCGACCAACACTAGGTTTTCCTAAACGCGGCCTCCACTCCAGAATCTTTCTGGCCCATCTGCCATCTGTTCTTCTGGGTGTGTGACCAGTCCATAGCCACTTCAGCGAGCTTATTCGTCGCTTGATATCGGATACATTAGTTCTCTGCCTCATGTGTTCGTTACGAATTACGTCGGACAGAGAATCACCCAACATAGCACGCTTAATTGCCAGTTGAGCTACCGCCAACTTGCGGACCAATCCTAATTTAAGAGGCCATATTTTCGGCTCCGTAGGTCATCACGGGGAGAACGCTTTTGTCTTCAAGCTCTGCGGTACAGGCGATGTGAGAATGTGACAAATCCGAGTGACGGCGGTACCATCAATCTAATCTGCGATTGCCAATCCGCCTGGTCAGCGTGGCAATTATGAACATTTACCTCCAATGGACGACAGCAATAGGTGTCTGTATTGTGCTGTATAATATATGATATGATATGACATGACATGACATGACATGACATGACATGACATAGCATAGCATGACATGACATGACGTGACATGACATGGCATGATATGATATGATATGGTATGATATGATATGAACAAGAGCCCTCACGACCGAACACAAATTTTATTACTTATGGAAAATTGGCTACAAGAGGATAAAAATGTGTGCTGATACCCGTCTCTCTTGCCCCTATATGAAACATAAACCTCTCTGTTTCTATTTTCATTAACTTATATCTCCCTCCGGCCGCTTCCGTTGGCCTCATTTTTGTAACGCCACCAACTTACACTCCAAGTCAAGCGTGAGTAGAGACGTTTTACTTCAAAAAATACAAGAAGCAAAGAAAAGAGGATTTTCCGTATACTTTCCGGCACCTCGCCAGCCAGTCATTCCCCTAAGAAACCGACGCCTCCTCCACAGGTGGATTGCCTCGCACCACAGGACAAAAACCAGCCCCTCCTCGATTCAATTCGCTTCGCCCAAGATGTCTAAATTAATCCCTGGCTACTGATCGGTAGCCCAACGCCAATGCAATGCTCAAAACAAGCCGGGGGCATGTGGGGAACCTTGGTGGCCTATGGCATCCCTGAAAATGTAATGAATTCATTCAGGGCGTGACCCCCACCAAACCATTAGATATCAACTAAGGACCGTTAGATTTGCCCTTAGTTACTAAAAGTATATTTCTTTTAGTAACTTAGGGCAAATCTAACTGTCTACGCTATTATACTCCTATCTTAGGAACCTTTTTAAGACGTGCGTGCCATTTACTGACAACACATACATCAGCTGTAAGTTTAATGTGGAATGCCAGTAATCGTCAAAAGACCTATCTCTCCTTTGCCTTACAATACTATATAAAAAGGCTCTACTTCACCGTCACTACTGTGAATAAATAATCACCCACGTTTAGAACAGATTATACCAAGCTAAAATGTCCAAAATATTTATCACATTGAGAAGGAAGTTACACACTTTTTGCGTATGTTATATTTTTTACGATCTCTAAAATCACGTATCGGAAACAACTTCAGCCCGCAAATAAAAAGCGTTAAAGGTCGCAAAGCCGGAACACATTACACGCACTAAAATCACGCACGCGAACGTCAAAAAACTTAATTGTTCCCTTTTTAACCTCTCTAAAATAGGGAGCGTTTTTTTCGGAAATCATTTGAAACGCGTGCCTTACGTGGTAATACGGCGTTTGTGCCCCAACAGGTGTGTGTTTGTGGTTTACAACAGGTTTTAATAATTTCGTGCGGTTTCTGAACCTGATGACTATAATCATTATTTAGTCACAATTATTGTATTTTTTTAAAAGTACCCTATTAAAAACGGTTCTATGCCATTCTTGTTTTGTAGTGTACGAAGAGCATAATTCGTTTTCGACTATAACCAAGTACATAGCACATCAAAGGAATAAATACCTGGCCTTGCCATAAATATTGTAACAAAGAAAAAAAAATTTGTTGCGAATAACATTTATTATTTTCACAGTGTGTTTGTTTAACACACAAATATAAATATATGTAATATATTAAAAATACAAAAAGCTTATTAGTAGTGGCCTCCATTGGCTGCAATATAGCCCTTTGAACATAGAGACCAGCTATGAATAGAAGCAGCACGCACGTGGCCTAACTACGTTGACAAGAATGTTATCATGATATACTTGCGCCGCTGTTTTGATACCTTTTTCACAATAATATGGCTCAGTCACTCCTTCATAGCTAAAACCCCACCAAACCATCACTGAAGTCGGGCAATACCAAAGCGATATGAAATGCAACATGTTTATCATATGAAGACTACAAACTTTACACACGACAAACAAAGGTGAAAAAAGCAATCTTCTTCGGGCTCTCTCTGGGTGGAAATTGCCCAAGGCAAAGACTAATAGTTGCAAATGGAGGAGGCTTTTATTTCTTTGGGGGTTCTTACAAAATGTAATATAAAAATTTAGTTTAATTCTAGAAGATAGGTAAATGAATATTCTTTCGATGTAAAATACTAACATAGACTTGTTATAATGTTTAATAATTTTTTGTAAAGGCTTTTTATTTTATTTTATTTATTTATGTATGTTGGTAATGAAAAGGTATGAAAAAAGGAGAAGATTCTGAAGTGAGAACGTTGAGGTTTACCTATATTGCATTTTTGCATGGTATTTTGAAGTGTAAGAAGTCATTACATAACCAAGTCAGTAATATAAAGGTAGATTACAAATTGGAGACTTTTACATTAATTCGAATAAAAAAGTCAAAATACGAAATAACATAAAACGATAATAGATAGCAAAAAATCCCCCCTAAATTACTATCAGTGAGGCGATTATATAAATTACATCTAGGGGTCTTTTCATCCCACTTTCTAATGTGTAAAGAAGTCAACACTGATTAATGGTACATTGCTTTTTACCACAACAAAAAATCCCCTTCAAATAAGTACATGTAAGTTATAACTTAGGGTGTTTTTTACCCTGTTTTTGATACGTAAAAAGATTCTTATGACATAATACAACACGAAGTACTAATATGATTCTATTTATCGAGTCTTTTTAAAGGCAACACCCCTAAAACAAATATATATGCGTGATTTACGGACAGAGGGGTTTTTTATCCCACTTTTTAATACGATTTGACATAACACGAAGTCGGAGGGTCAATTATTTCATTAAACAGTCCCTTTTGAAAATAAAATTTATATTATACTAGCCGTCCACCCCGGCTTCGTCCATTTACAACACGGACCGGACTGAGCGTAACAAGTTAACAGTAAAGCCTTCTTCGGGAATCGCGCTATTCCTTGGTGAGAACCGCATGGAAATACATACAATAATTTTTGAGAAAATAGATCGTATCTGATTTGACAGACAGCTTTTTGGGACTTTGTTTTATTTTATTACATGTACAGAAATAAAACACACATTTAGAAGACATAAATATTACAATGACGTGAAATACAACTAAACTCCATTAGACGCTTGTTATATAACATTATAAAAAATCTTTTATATTTTTGGTTCATTTTACTGTTATATAAAAGCTAAATTATTCTAAATTTAAATACACTTTTTGTTTACACTTTGAGTAATTTATTCTGGTTAGATCTCGACATTGAATTTCGTGTGATCTTATCGTATCAAAAAAGTTTGTTTTGTTATTTTCACGCATACGTACAGTCCAATTAAATTAGTGCTATTTTTGTATATTTCGTTGCATTCAACATATACAAGGATAGCTTACGGAGGAGGTAGGTAGTTGACAGGCACAAATAGAGCCATTTGACATATAGTTTATTAGCTCATGCCTATGAATCTAAGAATATGCCCTTTTGATTTAGGTAATCCAAGTGGGAGTAAAAATGATCATGTATCCGAACATCAATTGAGATTTGGACTCGATAAAGGTGTTCGATTTTGCGTTTCATTTTCAAAGATACAATCCAATCTTACGTTCGATTTTGAATACAATTCAATTTCACGTCTCATCAACAGTAGATATGTGTATATTAACTAGGGCCCTATCTATCCAGATCTGCGCACACGCCACTGAGATCAAGATGTGTAATCCATATGCCATATACCGTTTTGTAGATATAAAAACATAAAAATCCTCGGTCAGTCAATCAGTGCTTAAGTTCTTTGTGCGAATTTTTCGACTCCGCCAACAATGGGGAATAATCTCCAAAACTGACCCCAAGTGCTTCGAGTTGTGCCCATGAATAAAACCATCGACCATCAGGGATCATAGTAAAAAATCTTTATAATCGCGCATTTATTGCCGTATTTTTATACGCCTAAGCTTACACATGGTGATCCTATTTTTGATGTTAGAAGTTTCTGTGTTGGTACTACGACTGGAAAAGGAATCTCTTTATCCTTCGGGGAAGAAACCACACACAATCCTGAATCCCTAGCCCTATTGGAAGTTGCCTGAAAATTCTTTAAAAGTAATACCAGCTGTTGAGAAATATATGCTGGAAAACATGAATTTGAAGAAGGAGGACCGCCTTTATCACTTACAAGTAAGAACGCCCTGGCTTCTTTTAAATAATTAAGTTTAATAATCTGAAATTCAGCCTCACATTTCTTACTTATGCTGGAGTTAGTCGATATTTCTTGCAGTGATTTGCATGGAACTTAAGCTTGACTAAGCTTGAGTTCCATGATGTATTTACATTTGAAAACTTATGTTGACTATTGTGATATATTTCTAAGCTTATGTTTTTTGCATAAACATCTAACTGGGCATATATGAACAAACATCGTAACTGTAGAAAGTCAGTAAGTGTGCAAGACAATTCCTTTACAACACTTAGAAGCATTAAATTCACTGTCATTCGTGAGGTAATTTTATTATTTGCTAAATCTGCACCATCCTGTACATGAACACAATGTGCATGATCGGTGCCCACTCCACACAGTATCACAGAGCAGCTTGTCCCCTGAACATAAAGGGATGGACGTGCGTCCGCGGACACACCTGCGTTTAAAAAAAATAACATCGAAAAAATCCGCAAGAACAAAATAACGACTGGTTGAGTTCCATTCCGCACCCGTACTTTTACATATTTGAGTATTTTAATTTCTAAAATGTCGAGAATTTTAAGTTATTCTGCGGTGATAACTGGAGATGATTTTTAGCGTACTTTAATATTAACACTATGACTGAATATTCTGTATTGTTGTGATGTATTTGTAATTTAACATAATATTAAATTATGTTTAGTGTTGCACGAAAAGTTTAGCATAATTTTATATTAATATGTTCTTATCTGGAATTACATAAATATTTGTACGTACGTAAGAAGATTACGCGCATCCATACTCCAACAAGTGTACACCAAGTTCATACTATCCACCTTATGTCTCCGCAGAATAAAGGAGTTTTTTTAACACGTAGCAAGAAAGAGCGGTGGCAATCTGGAGAGGTTGGTCACGGGCAAGGTGGAAGGAAGGACGCCCCGATGACGAAACCCTATGCGCTGGACTGACCAAATAAGCTCAGCACTCGACTCCAGTTTCAACGATGCTATCCATAACGCAGAAGACAGGACCAAATGGCGCCACATAGTCCAGAAGAAGGTACTACATAAAGATCACGACCCTCAGCATTGAGATTTACGATGCCAGGAGGAGGAAGGAGGATAGAAATAGATACAGATAACGGAATATAATAAATGTTTTACTATCTTGCTGTTCAAAACCTCATTAATAAATTCATAAAATGTTATGTGGTTTTTAAATTTCGATTAAGTGAAATCTTTCTGGAAACGGTGAACTTTTAAGTTCTTTTAAAGACAGCTGTTTATTTTATTTCCCAATTCGCGAAATAATATCGCCTGATCATGTGGGGGAGATGACATCGTCCGCGTTAGCGCTTTCCCTTGCCCTGTGCTCCTTGCCCTTGAGCCCCGCGCACTCCTCTTGCACGCGTCCCGCTCGAAGAACCTCCAGATCGGCAGCAAGAACGCCGGCCAATACTGGTAGCACCGCACTGCTGCATGACCTGTAGGCCTTCGTTGGTAAATCAAAGCTAGTCTTTGGGTGCGTAGTAATGCACTATGTACAACATACAAGTGAGAGCGTCGAAAGCAAAGCACTGTAGCAAATATCACGATTGCAACATAGGCTCCGTGGTACAGAAACCTAAATACCCGGTACTTCACACCCCACGAGGAGGTAAAGACACGTGAGACCTTCCTGAAAGAGCTGGCGGCCGTCTCGCCCATCAAAGCCGCATGCAGCGCAAAGGATCTAGCATCGTCTATGTGTACCCAAGTATTTTGATAACATTGGTTGGTGCATTTCGCGACCGACCATTAGGATAAATGGTACCTCCATTTATCCTAATGGTCAGTCCGCTTTTAAAACGACGCTAATTGTCATAGTCTGGGGACTTGGCTGCGGCCTATTACGGGATCCCGTTGTGGAAACCTTCCAAAGCGTGCGGTGGCCAACTGTGTAGCCAACATAACGGTTACAGAAATAACTTCCCAGAGTCTGATAGATGTACGGAGAGATGCCGGTACCTTTTGCTTTTAACAGTATCATTGGCCACCATGCATTATCGAAGGCTCCGGAGATGTCCAGAAGGACGAGCTGGACGCACTTATATGTGAATTGATCTACTATCTCGAACAGTCATTTTCATGCGCTTACAGTTGAGCGCCCTCTAACGAATTCATGCTAATTATCAGAAATATCACGATGCAAACAGCAAGCGCAAGTAATAATGAGACGTTCCACAATTTTCGTTTAAAGTAATCCGCTGGTAGGCCTTCGGATCTATTAATGACTTTTTATTTCCCTTTGGCAGCACTATCAATGAACCTACCTTCCAGATATCTGGAAAGACCCCTTCTTTGATACACGCTGTGTACATCAGCATCATTTCTCCGGAAGAAGCCGTCCAGGCGTTCCTGATAATCTTTTGAGTAATTCCAACTAATCCGGGACTTGCCTTCGGTAAGCTTCTAATAATGTGTACGGCTGCACTGCGGGAAGGAGCATCTGAATCCGTACCGGAAGGAGAGCATGCAATCGCAACTGGCACTTGTCGATGATAGTTGTTGTCGTTTTCTGTTGTATCATCAGGGCATATTGAGTACAGGAGCCGATGCATAGCAGTTTCGGTGTTGTTAGAATAACCTACTAGGAGTTTTCCGCCGTCAATGACATTCTTCGGGGGGCGAGATCTACAAGTCGCGGCTCGGTATGCCAAACCCCAGGGATTTTCATTTCCCGCCTCGGCAATATCTCTAGAATGCTTAATTTCAGCGACCTTCAAGGCCACTTTGTATTCTTGTCTGGCTACAAGAAAGAAATAAAGAAATAGTTTTATTTGCTGGAATACGGGTATCTTAAACACAATGTATAATAGTTATTTACTTAATCTAATTTTACACATGTTGCATACAATTAATGTTTACAATTTATCCATTCTTTTAAACTTAATACATTATATTTTATGTCAAAATCACATTAATAATTGTCAC
>JAFELO010000315.1:308533-338726 GCA_017140195.1 Eumaeus atala
TATGTCAAAATTACATTAATAATTGTCACCATTTAATTACAAATAAGAAAATAAAACAAAGAAGTTATACTTTTATTATATTATTCTCCATTTAATTATGAATTAATGTAATTAATGATATATTTATGTATCTATTATGTACTGTGTAATATTCCTATTTATATAAACACAGAACTGTTTTGAGTTCGATCTGATCGATATTACTCACGCTGGACCCATTTTTTAAATATCTATTCATACTGCTATTCTGTTTTCAAAAGTACAAAGTTACAAAGATATGTAAAGTGTAAACAAGAAAATTTCCTTGACGTTTGTGCCCCTTATTTCTCCTTTTAAATTTAACTTGTTTTCACCTGTATGACGTTCCGCCAGCTAATGTAAAGAAAATTTTAAAATAATTTTGTCACACACACTACATTATGTTTATTGTTATTGTATAGTTTTATAATTTAAGTTTAATGTTTATAATTCAAGTTTTATTAAAGTTTATAATTTAAGTTTAATTAATGTGGTTGGTGTGTCCGTGGTGTCAGATGGCTCAAGCGTAAGATCGGTGCTGACATCTATGTCAGCAAATGTCAACAAAGCCAAACGCTTTGGACATACCCAGAAATATTCCTATCCGACACAAGCGGTTGTCAAGACTAAGTGACTTTTCTTATTGAATTAAAGCATGCAAGGATTATTGAACTGTTTTTACGAAACCCAAATTTTCTTGTTTTAAAATGTTACATATAATAAGAAAAGAAAATTTTTAAAAAATTTTGGATATAACTAACAATGTGACCGGTCTGTAATTGCTAATATCAGTTATTCATCCTTTTTTGAATAAAGGTTTAATTACAGAATATTTTAAACGATGAGGATAATGTCCCTGTGTTAATGATAAGTTAATAATAACACAATAGATAAGGTATCATTGCTGCTACTTCTCTCAATATTTTTGTGCTTATATTACCATATCCCGTTGATACCAAATTTCTTAATGATTCAATTATTTTAAAAATGCCCTGTGTGTTAACGGGTTGTAAAAAATACCTTTAGAATTAAAAGGAATTCCATCATTTTCATTTGTATTTTGTGTATTATTAGAATTAGTAAGATTAATAAAATATGCATTAAATTGTCACATATAGATTTAGGTTGTGTATATATATTATTATTATTATTTTGAATCTCCGTTATAATATTATTTGTATTTTCTTTTACTAAATTTAGACTTCATTATTTGTCGAGATGCTTTGGATATATTTTTATATTTTAGTAGCATGTTGCGGTTTACTATCCGTTGTGCGTTAAGCAGATATGATGAATATTTTCGATATTCAGCTTTGTTCTTATTCTTAAAAGCTTGCGACCTGGACAAATGATATTTTAAATATAAACATCTCTTGCGTATATGGCACCTTTTAATATTCTTAGTCATCCACCTATGTCTTATGGTTTTATTACATATTCTAACTATAGTAGTAAGAAAGCATAGACAATAGAACAAAATCATAAGTTGATGAAATTTATTAAATGCTCTATCTATATATGTTTCCTCATAGACATCAGTAAAGCTTAGACAGGATATGGCTTGTATAAATTATTGTTTATTCACGTAGTGCAGTGAGATATCGCCTATGGGATTTCCTCGTCTCGGGTTTTGCCAACATCGTCGTATGGCCTTGACTTTACGGCGCAGACAGTCCAGAGACGGACTCCACCATTCGTAGCCCCCGAACTCCCTATCCTTGCGATATCCGAGCTTTATTAAGGCAGTTTGCGTAAAGATTTCACTTAACTGCTTAGCAAGTTCATTTGCTGGTTTACTGGAGTCTAGTCTACCCATTCGCAAACAGCGTCGATCGAGAGTAGGCTCAATCCACCCCTCTCTCGCGAAAGGCTAATCTAGAGGATGGTTCCTCTGTCGACATCGGTCTTGATACGCTGCTACACACCTGATATGTAACTAGCTGATAGTCGCTTAAGCTAATACCTCGTGTACGCGCCTCTCTGTAATCGGTACTCCTACTTGTCGTGAGTGTCAAATCCACATTAGAGTAACCATTTGGTCCGTTGAACGTTGAAGGCTGGCCTTGTTGTCGTGAATGAATAGACCTCTGATCAATATGAAGCCCTCCATTTAGGTTTTCCTATACTCTATGTCTTGCCCTCGCCCCGAGTATTGACGACGTTCACAAAACCAGAGTGGTGAATGCGCATTGCTGTCTACGCCAATCAGTATAGGCTTTCCAGTTAGATGATCCAGAACATAACTTAGGTGTTCGAGATGTCGCGCTATGTCATGTCCATACTGAAAGTACGCTAAGATTATGCATATACAGGAATCTTGGAAATCGATATACATATTCGGAACTCAGATGGTGGGGCAGTGTAAAAGCAATCTTGTCATTATTGACCAAAATCCCACATTTCGGTGTACCTCCACACTGAATCAGTCTTATTACGCCCGAAGTTGCATACTGAACGAGGACGAAATCTTATTTCATTTCACTGCCAATAACAAGCAGCTCAGATGTGGCAGCCTACGAACCCTGAAAATTGAGATGTCCTATCGAAATAATATTTCCCTTCTTATCCACATTGAGTCATCCCGGTAGTTCTTCTACTCATTCTTCTACCCACGGTAACGCTGGAACAAGGGGTGCTAAGAATCTCCGGTTAATACATGACTGTATTAACCTCCTCGAGAAAGAGGGCCTCTTCTTAATAAATTCTTATTTTAACAAGTGTCATGCCCATTTCCTATGTGGCCTCCCATAGGAATAGGACATGGCAGGGCCCCGATACTGTGACAAGGAACTAGATTGACTTTATTATGACGGACCGAAAGTACATATTTAGGGATGTCTCCGTGATGAAACCTGTTGTTTAAAGCCGGAAGTGATCACCGATTGGTTACAGGATGTAGGCTTTCGTCGCAAGCGTGTCAGATTAATACAGTTAACACTCCGATGTAATTTCCGACGAACCGTGGCAGGTTCCGAAAAAATCCAACTGGAATTAAAAAACCGGTTCGATTCCCCAGATATGTTGGAAACTACAATGGCAATTAATGGTGTGATTAGTTGCACGCGGGACGTAGGTTAAGGATATTGTAGGAGTAAGTATTCGAGCAGGAAAGCTAAACTCTAAGATGAGATGCTTGGACTTATGAGGGAACGCAAAGCACACGAAGACTTAACACCTCCCGACGTCTTTCAAAGCGAATCCTCAAACTAATACGCCGAGACCTTCGCAGCTCTAATATGCAACGGGTTACCGAAGCGATTGAGCAGAATAGAGGGTCGAACGTTTTTGTGGAGAAGCTTCGAAGAAGTCATCTGACAAAGGTTAGGACTGATTCTGGGGTTACCGTTTCTTCTAGGCCTGGAATCTTATTTGAGATCGAATCGCAAGTTGAATACGTCGCACGCTCCTCATCCCGATATCCTAAACAACGATCCGCGTGCAAGCCTGACACGACATTTGTCAGGCGATTTGCCGAACGTCAGTTTGAGTGAGATTAGTGTGGCACTTGCGCAGCTTATAGGGACAAGGGCTCCGGGGAAGGTCGGAATTACTGTGGAGTTTCTTGGAACAGGAGGCGAACCTGTATTAAAAGAGCTAAAAAAGATTTTTTATTTTGTTCTTCAGCGGGACGTTGTTTTGTTTTTAAGAACCCCTGACCCGACAAATCACTTCTTCAATGTTACAGACCAATTTCACTTCTTGACCATATTTTCAAGTTGTTCTCAATAGTCTCGACGAATCGTCTCACCACAAAGCTTGACGAAATCCAGTCACTAGAGCAGGCCGGGTTTCGCAGAGGCTTGGCACCATGGACCACATTTTCGCAATTAGCATTGTAATATGCTGCTGTTATGTCCATTCTGATTCCGGTAGGTCAAACAAGGTCAATCCAATTGCATTGAGGAGTCAGGGGGATGTTATTTCCCTGAAACTATTCACTAATATTTTGGAGGACGTCTTTAAAACTTAAATCGAGGCAGAATGCGGCATAAATATTAACGGTGAGAACCTCTCACATCTTCGTTTCGCCGACGATATCGTTATGTTGGCCGAATCGTTGGAGAGATTGCAAAAATGTTACACAGCCTAAATGTATCCTCCTGTCGTATTGGCCTTAGAATGAACTTGGACAGGACAAATACGTTCTCCCTAGGCCGGTCAACTTCGATGGCGCTGTTCTCGAAGACGTAGACGAGTACGTCTACCTCGAGTGACTAATGCAATTAGCTACCTAATTGCATATCTACCTACCTAATAACACTTCGAGAAAGAAGCCGATAGAAGGATTCTGTTCAGCCCACTGAGCAGAATTCCGGAAGCTTCGTCACATTTTCACGTCGCCCATACCAACCTTAAAGACAAAAGTCTTCAATCAAGTCTCTTAATTTTGGACTGGTCCGCAAGTTTGCGGTAGCTCAACGGACTATTGAACGTGCTATCTTGGGTGTTTCTCTGTCCAAATTCTGAACTAAAGTATCCAAAATGACGCGACTAATAAGCTCGCTGAAGTGGCAATGGGCTGGTCACACACTCGGAAGAACCGATGGCAGGTGGACCAGTAAGCTTCTGGTGTGGTGGCCGCGTTTAGGAAAACGAAGTGTTGGTCGACCGTTCACATACTTTCATTTACATTACATTCATAGCCTATACATTCATGGCTTCATTTTAAGTTTGACTAAGTAACCTCCATAATCATGTCCAAAATTGTTTTAAAAACGGCCCAGTCGTTTCGGATATGGGCCTGGACAAGCATGGTGACACGATATTTTCTACATTCTGTATATAGATTTAACACTAACGGAACATTTTGGTGTAGTTAAATTTTAATGTACATAAACATTGTCAATAAACAAGACTGCAATATGTCTACGAGGATAACCAATTTTGTTTTAGAAGTCGACTTTAGGAAGTTGAATTAAATGGGCAGCCCAAACAACTTTGGAAACGTTGGCCATTCAGCGCTCCAGGTCACATAATATTGCTCTTATTCTGATATATTATAATACTTTATAGGCATTCATATGAGTAACACTTTCCACAACGCAATGAACAGTGATAAGTGGAGCTTTAATCAAAAGGCGGTCAGACGGACGGTCCTCAGTAGTGAGAGACCGAGCCATAAGACGAGGATAGGCATTCATAAGAGAGCTAATTTGCGCCGTCTCATCCCGTTGTGGATTTTCATGATTCCCAGGCCTAGGGTAGTAAAATTTATATGCCAAAAATTCCAAAAACATACGTTATTGGCGTCTTATATACAGGAACAAATGGTGCCATATCAGACAGGGCCTAGGTAAATCCGCCACTACGCTTAACATATCTAGAAATAGCTCAGTGTCATTATAGATTTTGATATGAAAAATATAACATGACGAAAATGTCTATCATTACCTACCTCTGTAAATTGGAATGGTATGTAACTCACCACTTGCCATAGAATTCCTGAGTCAGACGGCACACATATAGGCAATTTCCGACTAGAAATCCAAATACACAACCCACTTTGTGTAGCTGGCAGTAGCTGCGAGAACATAGCTTAGTTCTTGGAGTGCACCTGGCCAAGCAGTTTGTAACCAATGAATAAACGTACGTATACTTTTCGCCCTAAAAAAACGACTCCTTATACTGTAGACTTAATCATAGCCAGAGGCTTAAGTCTAATGACTATTAAGTCATGACTAAGTGTCATTAGACTTCCTAGAGAATTCCGTGAGACTCATGACTCATTAGTCTCGTGAGTCTCACGGAATAGTAACACCCTCAACGTTACTGTTAAAAATATAATGTCTGTACTATTTACACTTTGACAATCAAAGATATTTTTATAATCCTATTTGTATTAGGGAGGTACATATCGCTATACTCCATACTACTACAAACAAGCTTATTTCATAAGAAAATAACAGACAAAATAAGTTCAGAAACATGTTAAGACTATTGAAAGAGTGCTGAGCCGCCAATTTCAATAAAATAATATATTGAGACATAAATATTGAAACAAGAGAGAAATTACAAAAAAAGAAGTTGAATTTTTTAAGCACATGTAAAACACATTTAATTAAAACAAATATATTGCTTTGTGTATTTACAACATCGCGTTTAAGTTTTCTGCCAACGCGCCAGATCAATATTACTCGCCGTTTCATCACGTCGATAGGAAAAAAGAGGAGAAAAAATACATAACTTTTTAGGGGCCGGCCTCCCCTGCGGTCCCCGGTCACTCCGCCCCAAGCTCGCAGCCCGAGGGGAGAATCATCTTAAAAAAAAACATAGACGGGCCTCGGCGCGTGCTCGGAATACTTTATTACAGAATCGCATTAAATCTATATACGGGGTAGCTTTTGCTTGGCGCGGGGGTAAAAAATAAATCTTTGTGTTGAATGGACGGAAATTGGAAACGCGTGTCATATTATAGGGTTTCTTGAGGGGATCTTACACTTCTATCTATTAATGAACATGTTT
Organism: Eumaeus atala; assembly: GCA_017140195.1. Taxonomy (NCBI): domain Eukaryota; kingdom Metazoa; phylum Arthropoda; class Insecta; order Lepidoptera; family Lycaenidae; genus Eumaeus; species Eumaeus atala. The sequence goes on from JAFELO010000315.1 coordinate 315,014, forward strand.
GCTTTTAAAGATACTCAATCTGCATCTCCCGCATTTCTTATCTTACAGAGGTGTCACTCACAAAAATAGAAACGTAAATAACGCAAGTAACGTCATCATTATCAGCCCTTATCGGTCTATTAAGTACGCAAAAAATATCAACACTTTTGAGTGTGCCTCAAATTAAAAATAAAAACTAACAAGGGTGGAAGAGAGGAGTGCAAACCATGTGCATGGCATCAATAACGTGGATGTCTGTGAGCATCGATAGTCGTCATAAACCTCTAATCGATGCGTTGCCCCCCCGATCAACCCCCCCTAATGGGCCACCGGCTACTCACAAACTGCACGAAACGCGAAATTGAAGATGTCACTTTACGGCGATATTATTGGAATATGTTTAATATACATATCAAGTGTGAATTCACGTCGTCGCGACGCATCTACTAGTTTGAGGTGGGTTGCTCATGCTCATGCTGTATTGCAGCCAAATTAGGCCGGCACGATCGTGAAGGTATGCTCACATGATCCCGCCGTGAAATGATAGTTATGCTGATTTCTCGTGCGATTATTGAATTTACTGTGGCACATTTGAGGGCAGGGGGATTTCTACGTTTGTTGGTAGTCATCTAAAGGCTCGGCGGCTCGTTTGTCCCCTCTTAAGCTATAATAATCTAACGGCACTGTTAGAGCCGTTTAGTGGGAGGCAGTGTGCACGGGAGCTGGTGTCAAATTCTAATAGCAATCTCATGTCATGGAGGAATTCTCTGAAACATAAAGACGAATGACGCCCATAGATGATTTGTATTAATCTAGCATACCTTAAGGATATAAACCTGCAACTACTGATTTCCAAAGTTCATTCGGATAGCAAACTCATTTTGTTGTATTACAGAGGACAGATATGCAGTCGGAACCAGCGCCCTTAAGCATCCGGATAATTACCACGCCGATCCGTTTCCCTCCATTCCTACGCTCTATAAAGGGCCACCAGCTACTCACAAATCGATATAGTCACTTCACGGCGGTATCATACGCGCGAGAGACACCTAACCGGTCGTGTGGGTTCCACTTGGTTGCTATGAAGCATAGAACAGTCTCGTATTAATATCACACATGTAGCAGTTAGCAAACATTGTTCAATTACAATCAACATCGCACCGTCATCGTAGCGTGGGTGTCCTCCGCTCATTAGTATCCTTGTCCCACTAAAAATGCAACTCTAAAAAAAATTCGGCACGCACCATTTTAAACGTCATCCCAAAAACGATGTTTATTTAAAAGTTATAAAAGAGCATTCATTTGTATGAAGTTTTTGATAAATCACTTTTTTATTCGATATATTCATTCAAAGGGACTATCGAATTTATGTTTATTCATCAAGTCTGCGATTCGCCACCGTCATTCAAACGATAGGACACACGCGTCTTGGAACTTTTTGTAGTTTGTTAATTCTTGTACATTCTTGATACTTGAAATATGGTCTTGATTTAGTTTCATCTTTTATAATTGTTAGATTATTGATCCCTAAAATTAGAAAAATTGTGTACCAAATACTATTAAATTGATGACGATAACATATGTTTCAAACCTACCAATAGGATTCAGGCAGTACCTACTTTCAAAGACGACTCATATCCCTATTAATTATCAGTACTGACCACCAAGGAAAGACAGAGACAAAATACACAAGACCACATCGCCTACGAGCAATGTTAGATGGTAGACACATTAAACATAGGTGTATACAGGAATGCATAAATATGAAATAAAATAAATCGAAGTACGTAATACCAACACATAATATTCTAAAGTTTTTATAGTTCTTTATGTATATTTATGTAACGAGGTATCCGGTGTCTACGTAAGTACTATCGAAGTGGACGCTAAAACAAACGTTGACAAATTTATTGACATCCACTGAACAATCTTTGGTTATCTAAGTGACCCAATTTATTTATTAGAAACAAGCAAATGTTTTATTTACATTTTATAGTTTTCTTTGTTATTGTTATCGAATTAATTATCAGGGTATTCCAGAAGGAATGTTAATATTTAACATTGCCTTACAAATATTAAATGGACCTAAGAATACCAAGGATCTTGAGAAAGCCCAAAAACGTGATTCTAATCTTTTGGCCCCACATCAGGGCCCCGAGTCAACCATAAGGAAAGAGCTGCTGCGCAATATAATTATAATAATTTATTATATTGCATTATGTACAGATATATATATATATATATATATATATATATAATACTTCTTCATTTTTTTAACCGACCACTATGTGACTTTATGACAGACCTATTAAACCGGTACAAATAATACATCTTCCTGCGCCCTGGCTCTGTGAAGACCTGAAGCTAGTTATTAATCTGAAATATGCAGCCAGAGCAAAATATAAGAAAACTAACTCCCATGAACACCCCAACATTAAAATCAGTAACCGATGTGACGGGATGTGTAGAGTCACGCAGCGACGACATATTCACATGTCCGTTGAAAGTGGTCACCTCGGAAAATATGACAATATTTCCACACGACCTCCTCAAGACCTACAACCCTTTATCCTTAACTCGTTTACCGAGATCATGGTAAAAGAACATACCTTGTCTATATCGTCGAATGCTGTTGGTGAGGATGTCATAAGTCGTAAAATGTTAGTTCCCATTATAGATATTGTGATTTCACATATATTTAACTTTTCTATTCTTCAAGTCAGCAAATGTTATCAAAATGTTCCCGTTACCCAAAACTACTAAACCAAAGTTAGTTACAGATTACTGTCCTATATAAATTTTACTGTACCTATCAAACGCTCTTGAACGTTTAGTCCACCATCAGCTCACCCATTTTGTTACGAAAAACAACATCCTTAGTTCCTACCAATCTGGTTTCCGATCTGGTCATAGCACCACTACTGCTTTAGTTAAGTTCACGGATATCATTTGAGGTAGCATGGGCTCTAAACAACTTACCATACTTACGTTATTAGACTTCAGTAATGCTTTCAATACCATTGAACATGAGATACTCTCGCCATTAGTCCTTGAGAAGCTACGAGTTATATTTCAGGACGACGACAAAGGGTTAAAATTGCCGATAGCTTCTCGAGCTGGGCCACCTAATGGTGGCATTCCGCAAGGCGGAGTACTATCTCCACTTCTATTTTCTCTTTACTCTTTATTTTTTAAAATAATTTATTAATAATAATATTCAGTCTATTTCTACATCGGTCCATTTATACGCAGATGACTTACAAATTTACTCTCAGAGAAACCTGTAAAATCCTCCCAGTGCTACCATGAATCAAGATTTAGCAACAATTGGTTAATGGAGCAATTGTCTTCACGTTAATCCAATTAAAACACAAACAATAGGTACACACACAAACATAGGTAGTCCTGGGATGGTCTCGAGGGTGGAATGGGATAATCTTCCTTCGTTGTCTATAAATGGCATTAGTATTCCTTACAGCAAGTGTGTAAAAAACCTCGGTATATATTTTTGGATCAGCACCTGTCGTGGACACATAACATAAAGGAGGTAAGTAGTGTGGTACTCGATTAGGCGTTTTGGTAATCTTCTCCCTATTTGTTTGGTTTTTGTTTCGAACCAAAGCTTCAATTACGGAATCGAAAATGTTATCACTATTCGACTACGCAAGTAGCTGCTATGTTAATTTAACCGAAGCACAATTTAACAAATTAGAGCGTCTTCAAAATTTTGAGAAAAGGTTCATTTATGGCGTCCAAAAATATGAGCACATAACTCAGTATCGAATAAAACTTAAGTGGTTGCATATTCGACAACGTCGTAACGTTAGAATTCTTTCGCTACTACAGACTGATGGATAACTGTTCGACACGACGAACTTAAAAAAAGATAGGCAAACAAAATTTATTAGATTATATTCTATCGTCTTCTTGAAAATAGAACGCCAAATTTGAAATTATTCGAACTGACAGAATTTGTGTAAGAGGACCTAGAACTTTCTTTGCCGTAAATTTTCTCAACAATGGAAAGAAACGAAATTAGTGTGGTGAAAAAGTTTAACATTTTAAAAGCAACCCAGATTAAAGCCAAGCTGGATAATGTTTTAGGTAATATTGCTCCTGCATTAAGTACAATTCACACCTGGGTAACTGATTTTAAACGTGCGAGACAGAGGTGCGAAGACGCGCCTACAGGTCTGGCCGTCCAAATGAAGTCACGAATCCGGACATGACCAAAAAAATAATAAAATCGCTTTTAATTATCAGTGCTTAAAGTTGGGGCAGATAGCAGAGATGGTAAGCATTTCCTCTGAATGCATTCTTAACATTTTACACCAACATTTGCGACTGAAAAAGCTTTGCGCGCGATGGGTGTCGCGTTTGCTGACAAAAGTGGACGTCGAGTGGACGATTTGTCGGAGTGTTTGGCGCTGTTTAAGCGTGATAGTAATGAGTTTTTGCGGCGTTATGTGACTGTAGATGAAACATGGCTACACCATTATACTCCTGAAATAAAATAACACTCTGCAGTGGACTGAGAACGGAAAACCTGCGCCGAAGAAATCAAAAACTGTTTTATCGGCCGGCAAAGTGGTGGCCGCAGTTTTTTGGGATGCTTGAGGGATTATTTTAGCGGATTATTTGCAAAGAGGAAAACCAATAAATGGAGAGTATTGTGCAAGGTTACTCTGCCAAAATTTAGTGAAGAAATCCGAAAGAAACGGCCCATTTAGCCAAAAAGAAAGTTTTATTGTACCACGACAACGCAGCTATGCACTCGTCAAGAGTAGCAGTTGCCAAATTCCACGAGTTGCGGTTCGAACTGTTACCGCATCCACCCTATTCCCCAGATCTAGCCACGTGCGACTTCCACTATTTCCTGAATCTCAAGAAATGGTTAGGTGGCCGAAGATTTTCTTCAAATAATGAAGTCATTGTCGCCGTAGACGAGTATTTTGAGGGGTTAGTTACAAAATTTTATCAAACTGGTGTAACGGCACTGGAGAAGCGCTGCACTAAATGCATCGAGGTAGAAAGAAAGTACGTTGAAAAATAAAATTGTCTTAAATAGATTATTAAAGTTTTTCTTTGACGTTTCGGATACTTATCAGTCACCCATCGTGTATACAATACTCAAATAGTGTTTTAGGGTAAAACCCTAAAACACCTGCTTATCTGAAAGAAAAATATGATTTTCGCAACTTGCGAGGATTTGCTATCTGCAGCTTTCCTTCTTCACATTCCTGTCCCCTATACAAAATTCTCTAATTCTTCTTTTATTATTAAATCTATTTCATTATGGAACGCCCTGCCTACAAATATTAAACGTGCACAAAACTTAAATAATATTTAAAATATCTTGAAAAATTATTATATGTCCAGCTAAAATAAGTTAAGTTTACATCTTTTGATTAATGTTTTCGTATAGTATGTATATTGTATGTATGTATCTGTGTATGTATGTATATTTTTATGTATATGTATTTGTATGTATTAATTATACACTATATTTATGTGTAGCCATCGATAGTACGATTTGACTCCACCTCTCCTTAAACATAAATATTTTTCGTCACAAGGTTGCCTGGAAGAAATTACCACCGGTAAATGTGTTTTTTTTTAATTGTATGTTTGTTAATGTTCATTAAAGAGTAAAAATTGATTTCAGTATGTGTTGGCGTATCGGGGTACATCCCGATACTGACCCCGACCCCGATGGTGACTAAACTAGGTTTTATAAGGTTAAATTTCAGGTCACCAGGTCATCACTTCTGCTCCCAAATAACAGAAGACATGACCATCCAACTAGCTCACATTTATGAAACATTTTAAATATACTCGGATTTTTTTTATATTTGATTTTGAGCTAAGGTCAAATGGGCAAGTATCAAGATCTATTCCACCTGGAATTGCGCATCAGTAAGTAGGCGTATTATTGAGCTCGCTAACCCCGGCCCGTGGAAGTGTCTGTCAATCGCACTTGAATGATGACGCGTGCGGTGGCGACATTTTGTATTTATTTATTTTATTTCATACCGACTCCCCCGCACACTAGACAATAGCCAGATGTTGATATTTTTTTCCATATTACAATGTATTTTTGAGTCTTTGTGATAATTTCCGTTGGTAGTCCACCGTTATTGTGAATGAAATTAATGTCGTTTTAAAATGTAGGTAACGTCTTAGCGATATACGTTAATAGTTTATCGCTTGGAGAACCAAAACAATTTCACGCAAAAAAGTTTGTGATCATTTCCACTTCATAATAATCGACCAGGTAATACATACATTTTGTGCAGTTCTCCGTCGACAACCCACAACTCCACAGACCAAAATCCCGATGAAAAATCAGGTCCGTACATATTAAATTTGTGTTTTTCGTACTGGTCATGTTAATAACGAATTTCTCCTATTTGTTAAGAAATTCTAAATTCAAATTTGTATAACTACTTACTCATATATTTGTGCTTCCAAGGCCGGCATTCATTTGTTTTTTTCTTCTGTTCTTTTTTGTTTGCCTCGCTCATTTTATAAAATGAAAAACTTAAAATATTGCATTATTTACGAGTAAGAGTTCCGCCGTGGCACTAGTGCTGCTGAAACGACTCGAAGGGTTGAATGATGCGTATGGCGGTCGTGTTGCAAAAGAAAACACAATTCGTTTTTGGTTCTATCGTTTTCGTTCTGTAAATTTCGAGCTTCTTCAACAAGCCCCGCGGATGGCCTGAAACCCCAGTTGACAATGAATATTTGAAGGCTATTGTGGAAGCGGATCCATTGCAAACCACGTCCCAGTTAGCTGCCGGCTGCGATGTTAGTTATAAAACTGTTTTAATTCACTTGAAGCAAATTGAGAGGATTAAAAAGCTGAAGCAAACCGGTAAACGTGCATCGACTGCTGCGTTACATTATTAAGCCGACACAATAATGAAGATATTTTAAACCAAAACATTACCTGTAACGCTAAATGGATTCTTAACTATAATTGGAAGCGCTCAACGCAATAGTTGGATCCTGGCCAGCCCGCCAAGTCCTGCCCTAAACGAAAATCAACCCCAAAAAATTTACTTGTAAGCGCTCGGAGGACCTAATTGACCTATTGTTCATTACAGTCTTCTTAGATCTGGCCAGACTATTGCGGCTGATATCTATAGTCAGCAATTGCAAACCATGATGGGAAAGCTAGCCGCAAAACAACCTAGGGTGATCAATCGCTCCACGCCACTGCTGCTTCACGACGCTTTTATTGATTCCCGTTTGACTTTTTTCTTTGTAAAGGGATCAATGGACTACCTATGAGATGGCAAAAGTGCATAGAAAACAAAGGTTCATATTTTGCTTAATTAAATATATTATATTATAAAATATTCGACTTTTTGATCTCCCCATACAAAACGCCAATTTCATATGTAAGGACCTAATAATATAAAGTGGGTAGGGTTCTTTTTATATTCATTTCCACAATTCCATATTCCACGGACCACGTCGTGCCATGCTTGTACGACACGGTTTATTGTTGATCAGTACGAGGCTGCCTGTAATAAGTACTTAATTCTATTACACTCATCTAGAAACCAGTTAAAAATGTAATTTAAAAGTACCTACTAACAAGTTCGACCTTCAACAGAAAATTAACAAAATAATTAAAATACATTTGAACGATTCATCAAATACTTGGCTGTTTATTATTCGCACAGGTCAAGTACTAATTACTTAAACGACCAATTTATTCTTCAAAAATAGAAAACGCTGTTGACATTACCAATACCGTAGAACAGAAATCACAGTCTGCACATCAAGTAAGACTTAGTAACTACTCGTACTTATTCACATTTAGCTGTACCTTTATTTATTTTTTATTACTTATCTTTAAAATATTTATTTTTTATTACTCATCCAAATTCTCCTTTGTTTGCCCTGCGTGGGTGACTACCTCAGGTAGCGTAACATAGTGGCGAGTCGGCCTTGGGCCAGATCAAACTACACAGCCTACAGGTGGATCATGCTTTTCATTGGTTAAATTTATTCCAATTGGGAGACAGAGATCCCACCCAATGAATTTTCCACTGGCCCGAAAGGATACGTCGCTTCTACCTCAATTGCCCGGATTTTTGACAAACAGATAACAGCTAGCTCAAGCAGTTAGATTAGGACTGGTGTTTGTGCCAGCTGCAGCGCTCTGTTGTTTTATGAAAAAAAATTGGGACAAACTTCAATCTTTGCTAAGAGCTGGTAAGCTGCTACACTACAGCCGTATCGGAAATCTTTCGGCTATTTCGCTCACACGATACCGTCGCAAAATGTCAGCTATCCAGTCGCGTTTCTAGCGATATCAGGTTCCGGAATCTTAAACAGCAGTCGAAATTAAATATGTCCTATTATCTAAAACTTGGGAATAGGATTAATTCTGCAGCTTGAAAGAAAAAAGCTCTAGCGCGCGTCTGAATTAATGAAAAATCCTCTTTTTTTTTGCTACACTGGTAAATTAAGAGGCCATGTTTCGGCCCCGTAGGTCATCACGGGGAGAACGCATTGATTGAAGACTTTTGTCTTCAAAGTTCTGCCCAGCCCAATAGAATCCTTCTATCTACTTCCGAAGTTTTATCTACCTAATTGCAATAGTCGCCCGAGGTACAATTATTTGTCTACGACTTCGTGAATAGCGCCATCAATGTTGACCGGCCTAGGGAGATCGCGATTGTCCTGTTCATTCTAAGGCCAATACGTCTGGAGGATACATTTAAGCTTTGCAACAATTCCTGCAAGCTCTCCAACGATTCGGCCAACATAATGATATCGTTGGAGAAACGAAGATGTGACAGGTACTCACCGTTAATATTTATGCCACATTCTGCCTAGTTTAGACATCTTCCAGAGCATTAGTGAACAGTTTCGGGGAAATGACGTCCCCTGTAGCACTCCTCGGTGCAATTGTATTGGCCTTGTTTGACCTCCCGGAATCAGAACGGACATAAAAGCAGCGTCATACAATGCTCTCAGTACTTCGACGTATCGCCAATCGTCCTGACATCGCAGGAAAGGTTTCAGAACAGCCCAGATTTCGACAGAGTCAATTTTCTTTTTCATAGTACACAAAGCCGAGGTACAGCAGCTGATTTTATTTATGTGTATTTTGTACAAATTGCCTTATAGTGAACATGTGGTCCATAGTGCTAAATAATCTGCGAAAACCAGCCTGTACCCGGTGGCTTGAACTCACCACGGCGATTCGTCAAGACGCTTGAGAATAACTCGTAAAGAAGTGATTTGTGAATGACTCGTAAAGAAGTGACCTTCTTAAAAAACAAAACAACATCACTTTCAATTTGTTCCAATTTATTTCTTTCAGTAAGAGGTAGTGCCATGTTAGGCAACGGAATTTGGCCGGAACGACTGGGGAGGTACCTTTCACATACATAATACCGCCATAAAGTGACATCTTCATTGTCGTGTTTCGTGCGGGTTGTGAGTAGCCGGTGGCCCATGGGGCCGAGGTTGAAAGAGGGCAATGCATCAGGATAGTAATTATGTGGGTGTTCGTGGGCGTCGGTAGTCATAGAAACGCTCCGGTGTCTCTTTTGACCTATTCTATAAAAAAAACCATCAAAGAAGGAAGGACTAAATTAAAAAATATTTTTTAGCTCTCGTAACCCGTCCTTCCTCGGAGATTAAATTTCAGTTAAGCTGACGCCCGGAAGATCGCATGACAAATGTCGTGTCAGGCTTGCACGCTGATTGTTCATGGTATCGGGATGAGGAGCGTACGACGTATACAACTTGGTATAGAAAGCTTCGATCTCAGATAAGATCTCAAGCTTAGAAGAAACAGTAACCACAGAATCAGTCCTAAGTTTTGTCAGATGACTTCTTCCAAGCTTCTCCAAAAACACCTTAGACCCTCTCTATTCCGCTCAATCGCTTCGGTCACCCGTTGCGTATTTGAGCAGCGAAGGTTTAGCTTCCGGATTCGCTTTGAAAGACATCGGCAGAAATAACGTCTTCGTGTGTTCTGCGTTCCCTCATAAGTCCAAGCGTATCATCTGAGAGTTTAGCTTCCCTGCTCGTATAATTAATCCTACAATATCCTTTACCCACGTCCCGCATGCAACCAATCACGCCACTTATGGTCTCGTCAATTGCTATTGCAGTTTCGGACGTATCTACGGCATCGAATCGGTTTTTTAATTCCAGTTGGCATTTTTCGGTACCTACCATGGTTCACCGGAAGTTAGGTCGGAGTGTTTACTGTACTAATCGGACACGCTCGTGACGAAAGCCTATATTCAGACAGCCTCTAACCAATCGGTGATCACTTCCGGTTTTAAACCTATTGATCACGGAGACACATATGCTTTCAATCCGTTATAACAAAGTCAATCTCGTTTCTTGTCACAGTACCGGGGCTCTGCCGTGTCCACTTTCTATGGGGCCTCTTCTTAAAATAAGAAGAGTTTATTAAGAAGAGGGCCTTTCTTTGAGGAAATTTATTAGCATTTGTCCCCTGCGATTTCGACTTCCGACTCCATATGGTCCCAGACTCGACTCGACACCATTTCATACTCCCACTTTGTCATTAAAGTCCCCCATAACAACATTAAAGTGGGAATTACAGGTGCTATGTCAGACCTTTCGGACACCCTCATAAGTTTCCTCCGCGACGTCATCGTAACGTATCGAGGTCTGTGCGTATACTTGTATATATGCTTTTAAGTATGAGATACGCCACCATACTCGACACACCTGAAGTAGAACAGGCCTTGTCTTTGGACTTCACATAACCCCAGAACTTCCCATCAGATTTTTCCCAGTTCCGCCTCCAGCTCAACCAAGTAGTAATCTAGTCGAAGCGTTCGTCTGTCGTACGTAGCCAGGTAAAATCCGTGGTAGCGATCCGTAGCCCAGAGATTCTTTGTGCCCCTTGTTTTACCGTTACCGTGGCTGCTACTGTGGCCAGACTAGTGGAACTACCAGGAACAAGGGGCCGAATTCTGCTCTTGTCGTCCACTTAAGGTTTGACTGATGGTACCGCCATCGCTCGGCGTGAACGCTATCCGGTACATCCGTCTATTTCACTGTCACTATGAAGCAAACGGGACGTCAAACAACCAGCTTGTTGAAGCCTCCTAGATCTTAAGAGGCTATTATTGCCCTTTAACGACTTTTACGTCACCCTGGGCTTGGATTGAGTCCTATATAAAGCAGTGGTCGAAAAATGTACTTTGTATTTTACACTGTCGTTGGTGGAAAGGTTTTATCGAATACTGCTTTATACAGGGTCGCTTTATGTATAAATTTGAAAATAGTCATTGGCAGTATAATATGCTTCATTGTGTAAGACAAGAAGGTGAAGTATGAGAATACAATAACTATTTAGAAGAAGAAGAATTTTGACAGCGTCATATGCACCGCTATCGTGACTTTCAAGATTTTTCTGTTTTGTGATTTGTGAAGTGGAAATTTAAATTCCTTGTAAGTATTCATATTCTATATGAACCTTTAAAAGAAATACCCTTGAAAACATGTTGGTTAGTTGCCTAAAATTTTTGCATGACCAAAGAAATACTTGGTTTTGTTTACCTATACATTTTGAAATATAGAGCCAACTCTTCGTGCTAAAAACAAACAAACACTCGTAACTTGTAATGAATTATCTATTATCACACAGGCAATATACGAAAAATGGCAGCATCAGTCGTAGATACTTACTCAGACCCCAGTATGAGCTGGATGAACGCGCCCCACAGTACCGGTACTTCCATCATGGCGTGCGAGTATGACGGTGGCGTAGTGATCGGCGCTGACTCCAGAACCACTACTGGAGCCTACATCGCTAACCGAGTCACAGACAAGTTGACGAGGATCACAGAGCACATTTACTGCTGTAGGTCAGGGTCTGCTGCTGATACTCAAGCCATTGCTGACATAGTCACATATCATCTCAGTAAGTGTACATATTAATTATAAATTCTGAATATTACTAGCTAAATAATTGTTAATAATGTAAGGTTTCATATGGAAGATATTTTCCATATGAAACCTTACATTATTTATAAAATCAGTTCAATTAAATTTAATTTTAATAGTGCTATAGTAAGAACTTAACACTCTTACAATAAATGAATGAACAAAAAGAAGCAAATGCAAATTTATGTAAAGATATCAGAATATGTGACCAATCACTTTCTCACTACAATGCTCTCACATTAAACTCACCACAATCACATGGTAAAATTATGAGCATATTGTGTGTAACTTGTTTGTAGCATCAACAGTGGAAATGGCTTAATTATATTTCAATTTTCCAGACTTCCACAAAATGGAGCTGGGTGAACCCCCACTAGTGCAGACTGCTGCTGCTATCTTCAAAGAGCTGTGCTACAACTACCGTGACTCACTTGTTGCCGGTATCTTAGTTGCTGGATGGGATAAGAAGAAAGGAGGTATAGTTGTATTATTACTAAATACTAATGGCAACTAGTATATCTAATAAAAGGTTCCTAGCCTTAACTAATATTATTTGACTTAACTCTTAATTAATTATTTGTAATAATACATTAAATTGACAACTCGAAATCGAGAGATCTCTCACAAAGATATAGTTGATTGAATGTATTGTCACTTGATCGAAATTCATGTTAACATTTGAATTAGTAAATAAACATTATAAACATTTACCACAATTAATTTATTTCTCAATTTACAACCAGTTTGGAAACTAGTCATAAGTGTAAATTGAAAAATAAATTAATTGTGGAAAAAGTATATAAATTTATTTATTTATTTGAGTCTCTGATAAAGGAAATATATATTTTTTGTATTGTAGCGACTTCTTATTGTAATAGTTTACGATTCTGCTCATATTATAGTTATCATATTTATTCATTATAATTCTTTGTACACATGATACATAACTGTCAAGGGATAAATGGTTTGTACATACTATTCAAAAAATCAAACCCCTGACTCATATTGTTGCAAATGACAGCTATGCAGTGCATTTCCTGAAATGTTTAATTCTGGACTCTTAAACAGCAGTGGAAATGGAGTATGTCATATCTCAAACTTATAGACTTAATTATAGAATTAATAATAAAAATTAAGTAGCAATAGAAAAACTCTAGTGCATGTCATTACATGCATTCAGCTATGGCACTAATGACCATTTACAAAGATCATTATTTGGCATTTTAACATTTCATTCTAAGGAATGAAATAAATCTGTATTTCATGTTAATAGGGAAAAACTAAAGTCAAAATGGAATAGATTAAATTGCAAAGAAAATATTTTTCTTTTTATGAAATTAAAATGTTGAAACTTTAAAATTGAATCTCACGAAATGTAGTGACTCTGTCAATCTTTTTATGTCATCAATAACTGAGGAATTTATATCCTATATTACAGGCCAAATCTATTCAGTACCAATTGGTGGGATGGTCCAACGCCAAGCTGTGTCCGTTGGTGGATCTGGCTCCAGTTATGTATATGGCTACGTAGATGCTAACTTCAAACCTAAGATGACAAAGGAGGAAGCTAAGAAATTTGTTACCAACACTCTCACTCTTGCTATGTTGAGAGATGGTTCGTCAGGAGGTGTTGTACGTCTCGGTGTCATCTCTGAAGCTGGTGTTGAGAGATCCGTAATCTTGGGAGACCAACTACCACAGTTTTATGAGGGATAATTGTGAATTTTAATAAATTTTGGCTGACTATATTTTGTTTACTTTCAGCTTATCGATTACAAACTCATAACTGCCACCAGAACTAAATTAAACCATATTTTGTTTCATTGTTCAGTCTTTCTATTACCGTTTTTTTTGTTTAATATAAAGAAAATACATTTATTTTACTACAAAAAACCCAGTCGCGAAAACCTCAGTTTATCTGAGTGTGGAGTCATATACACTAAGGGCAAATTACAACCGCATGTCCAACACAATACAGATACAATTCATGCACAGTGAGACAGTTGTTTTAGTTGAAATGTTATGCAGTTAATATATGCAATACTTAAAATCTTGTTTAATATACATTTGGATAAGTTCATCAGGTGGTTCATACCATTTACATGTGGTGATTGGATAGAAGTATATTGTAGCTTGCGACAATGGTGTTTTATACAATAAACAATTAGTCCTCTGGCCCCTCTGGGATAGTGTTACTACTTTTAAACTTAGGCGGAGTGGATACTTATATTTGCATACTGATTTAAAATCAAGTCAGTCTCATATCTCATGATTCAGGAACGATTGCTACATACAGGTTTTTTGAATATTTTGTATAAATATATAACAATATGGACCTTGCAGACCACAGCCTGTCTGGAATTGTTAGCCAGAACCACCTCCCGAGTACAATTGTGTCCCTAAGAAACAAACACACAATTTTTTTTGACAATTTAATCACAAAACAAAAAAGTAACTCTTATTATACAAACACCTAATTACTAACAGAAATTTTAAACCTTCCGGATTTTATATAAGATAAATTTTAAACCTTAAGGATTTTTTTTTCAAATAATAGTGAAAACCGCATCAAAATGTGTTTGTATGGTTCAACATAAGAAAGCTCAGGCACAAACAAAGCTGGAGAGCTGCTTTTTTATACTATATATGTTACGAGCATTTACCTTAAATGGACGACAACAGCAGAATTTGGTCCCTAGTTCCCGGTAGTTCCACTAGTCCTGGCCACAGTAACGGTGGAACATGGTATGGTAACAATGTCCGGGCTAGGGATCGCTACCACCGATTTGACCTGGCTACGTATAACGGACGAACGCTTCGACTAGATAACCACTTTGTTGAGCTGGTGGTGGAACCGGGAAAAATCTGATGGCACGTTCTGGGATTACGTGAAGTCCGAAGACAAGGCGAGGACACCATAACTCTGCCATCCGGTCACCTATTCCACTTCAGGGAAGGCGACAATCCATCACAAGGCGGCGTGGGATTCCTCATGAATGAGTCATGAGTCGCTCGTAGGCAACATCGTCGAAATCTCTAGTATGTCGAGCAGGGTCTCATACTCAAACCCACTAAGAGGTACAGCTTCAAGATGATACGTGGATGCAACTTATGATGATTTCTCAAAGGCCTTACATAGCATCTGTAGGGTCCGTTATAATGTTGTTATGGGGGACTTTAATGCTAAAGTGAGAGTACGAATGAGTGTCGAATCGAGTCTGGGACTACATAGAATCGGAAGTCGAAATCGCAGCAGGGGGCAAATGCTAGTAAACTTCCTCGAGAAAGAGGGCCTCTTCTTAATAAATTCTTATTTTAACAAGTGTCATGCCCATTTCCTATGTGGCCTTCCCATAGGAATAGGACATGGCAGGGCCCCGATACTGTGACAAGGAACTAGATTGACTTTATTATGACGGACCGAAAGTACATATTTAGGGATGTCTCCGTGATGAAACTTGTTGTTTAAAACCGGAAGTGATCACCGATTGGTTACAGGATGTAGGCTTTCGTCGCAAGCGTGTCAGATTAATACAGTTAACACTCCGATATAACTTCCGACGAACCGTGGCAGGTTCTGAAAAATCCCAACTGTAATTAAAAAACCGGTTCGATGCTACAAATATGTCGGAAGCTACAATGGCAATTGACGAGGCCATTATTGGCGTGATTGGTTGCATGCGGGACGTATAGGTTGAGGATATTATAGGAGTAAGTATACGAGCAGGAAAGCCAAACTCTCAGATGAGACGCTTGGACTTATGAGGGAACGCAAGGCACACGAAGATTACGCCTGCCGATGTCTTAATGTCTGCCGAAACTAATTCGCCGAGACCTTCGCAGTTCTACTGCGCAAGGGGTTACCGAAACGAGCAAGCAGAATAGAGGGTCGATCGTTTTGTGTGGAGAAGCTTGGAAGAAGTCTTGGAAGAAGTTACAGTCGAGCTTCTGAGGGCAGGAGGCGAACCTGTGTAACGATAGCTAAAAAAGATTTCAATTTTGTCCTTCAGCGAGGCATACCTCCCAAGGAATGGCTTGGAAGTGACGTTGTGTTGTTTTTCAGAAGAGTGACAAATAACTCCTTCAAAATTACAGACCAGCTTCACTTCTAGGCCATATTTACAAGTTATTCTCAAAAGTCTTGAGGAATCGTCGCTGGAATTCGTCAAGCTTTGTTAGCTTGACGAAGTCCCAATGCGAAACCCAGTTTGCTTCGGTCGCTGGAATTCGTCAAGCTAACAAAGCTTGACGAATTCCAGCGACCGAAGCGAGCTGGGTTTCGCAGAGGTTTTAGCACCATTGACCATATTTTTACCATAATGCAAGTTGTACAAAAGACACATAAGTACAATCAGCTGCTGTGCCTTGCCTCTGTGATCTATGAAAAAGCTTTTGACTCTGCTGAAACCTGGGCTGTTCTGGAAATTTTACAGCGATGTCAGGCCAATACGTCGAAGTACTGAGAGCATTGTATGACGCTGCTTAGGTCAAACAAGGCCAATCCTATTGAGGACTGCGTCATGGTTCACTAATGCTTTGGAGTACGTATTTAAGACTTTAAATTGGGCAGAATGCGTCATAAATGTTAACGGCGAGTACCTCTCACATCATTCGCCGACGATATTGTTGTGTTGGCCGAATCGTTGGAGAGCTTGCAGGAAATGTTGCAGACTAAATGAATCCTCCCGACGTATTGGCCTTAGGATGAACTTGAACGTGACAAAGGTCATGTTCAACGAACACGTTCCCCCTGGGCCGGTCAACGTCGATAAATATATTCTCGGAGTCGTAGACGAATACGTCTACCTCGGGCAACTATTGCCATTAGGTAGACATAACTTCGAGATGGAAGCCGATACAAGGATTCATTTGGGTTGGACAGAATTCCGGAAGCTACGTCACATTCTCACGTCTCCTATACCGCAGAGCTTGAAGAAAAGTCTTAAACCAATGGGTTCTCCCCGTGATGACCTGCGGGGCCGAAATTAAGAGGCCACTCTTTATTTAAGACTGCTCCGCATTTGCGGTAGCTCAACGGGCTATGGAACGTGCTATGTTGGGTGTTTCTCTGTACGACAGAATTCGTAACGAAGTCATATGGTAGAGAAAGTATCCGATAACACGCGACGAATAAGCTCGGTGAAGTGGCAATGGGCTGGTCACACACTCGGAAGAACAGATGGCAGATGGGCCAGTAAGGTTCTGGAGTGGAGGCCGCGTT
Organism: Eumaeus atala; assembly: GCA_017140195.1. Taxonomy (NCBI): domain Eukaryota; kingdom Metazoa; phylum Arthropoda; class Insecta; order Lepidoptera; family Lycaenidae; genus Eumaeus; species Eumaeus atala. The sequence goes on from JAFELO010000315.1 coordinate 332,175, forward strand.
TAGGAAAGCGTAGTGTTGGTCGACCTTTCACCAGGTGAGAAGACGATCTCCGTGCAGTAGCCGGTCGGGTATGGATGCGAGTACCTGGAGATCGGTTGTCTTGGCGTTCGTGGAAAGGGGCCTATGTCGAGCACTGGACCGATAAGGGCTGATAGTGAAGATGATATAGTATGCGACAGATTACCAAAATTAATTAATTTTTTCCTTAGGACAGATTTTACGCGGGTGTATAACAGCCGGTGTAATTTATAAAAATTAAGCATAAATAAGTTTATTACAATAACACTTTAGTTTGTATGACTTAACAACTATATCTACATAATTCAACATTTAATAATTAATTATCTCTATGTGATAATCCCCAACTCTTCCATGGTGTCGAGATCTCGCATGAGCATCTGAATCGTCTGCTTAGTCCTCGGGAAATAGTCTGCTGTTTCATCATCTTCAAATGATGGGTCTTGTGATTCAAGTTCTGTAAAGAGAAAGTATTTTTTCAGGAGGATCAATTTGAATCGATTAAATAATAGCAAAAAAAAACGTCCAGATGAAATTAATCCTTTCTAAGTGATCCTTGAAAGAATGGCGCTAGAGTAGAAAAAAGTGCAACATGTATAAATGGTTCTGCCCTATTTAAATATTCTCGTATTAGTCCGATTTGGCCGCATTGTAGTTTGCTGCAGTGACACTTCTTACTAAAATGTATGGTGCGTGCGTGCACGCTAACATGGTGGTGTACGCATGTGTGCGGTTGCGTGTGTGCTCGTTACCTGCGACCTGCGCCTCGATAGAGTCGAGTCTCGCGTCCATGAGCGCTTGGCAGCGCTGCAAATGCCGCAGCAGGCGCTCGCGACATACGCCGTTATCGATGGCCGCCTCGGGTTGCGGGCCGGTGATGCCTACCCGCCCGCCCTCTTGTTCTGGAAATATAATATATTTAACAGGACGAATTCACCATTTATATTACTTTATTAAAACCTTGAGTCTATTGCATCGGCAGAAGCACGTCGTTGCCAAGTTGTTGTTATTTGACAAGCAAAAAGATGAAATTGAGATTTTCAGACATACTGAATATGCATATAAAATTTGGTAAAATTCGGCAAAGCCGTTTCGAAGGAGTAAGGTAACCAACATTGTAACAGTAGTGCCTTGCTGCATTACAGCCAAAGTACATCTACGGTGTTCAAACTCTATTCTTGCGTACTTGTAGTAATTTGACGTTATACACCATCAACTTCAACAAGAGGCATACATCTTAAATTTTATAACGTCGAGTAAACATATATACGCTAGTTTGCATGCAGGTAAAAGTATGACGCCATTGTAACGTTTCCAGTTATTTTAGTGTACTGAATGGGCGGAGCCTGCGAGCGAGAGAGCGTGAAGAGTATCTTTCACTACATCGGGTGACGCGTTGAGATCCATTATAGAACCGTTGTCTCGTCAGACGATATCGTCCCCAATCCGACTTATAGTTAACCAGTTCTATGAGTGAACCTGAGATTTGGTTTTACAATGGGATTCATATTAGATTGTGCATTTATATATGTGACACTTTAGTAAACAATATTGTTATTTAATATACAAAATCGTAAGAGGCTTTAAACTCACTGTGTAGTAAAGTTAAAGCTAGTTTGATTCTCACGGGATCTGAGCAGTCAGAATCGTTCACTGCAGGCTATAACACATATTGCTCAAGCCACTGCCGGCACGTATGTTTGTCTATTCGTTTCCTATCCAATATGTCCGTCTGTCAGGACCGTTTGTATACTGTACCTTGAACAGTCTTCGCCAGTCGCTCCAAGTCCACCGTGCTGATGGGCAGATCCAACGAAGTGCCCCCGGGGCTGGCTAGCGCGCTCATGTTCAAAAGAGAGTCCCGCTGCTCATCATCAGCTATCAGGTGCAGGTCTTTCATATCGTCCGTCTTCACTGGCAGGTTCTCCTTTCCGATGTTGTTGACAATTATGCTCAGGTCGGAATAATCAGAGTTTAGTTTTTCTTGGGTCATCGTAATCTCAGCGTTCTCCCAATCCTTCGCCCATAAATATAGTTTGGGATGATTCTTCGTTCTGAAATCAATATATAATAATAAAATAAGCTTATACTTATGCGTCTCTATTCATTTTGTAGTTGGACACTTGTGAGTCTCGCCTTCAGATCTTTCGCTGCTGAGCAAGGAAATGCAGATGCTTTATTGTCCATCACCTATTCCTCTCGTTATAGTGTGGATATTCCTTCTCGTCCACATTATATAAGCCTGAAGTACTTACCGTTTCCTCGGTTCTATCAGACCAATGCTGTACTGGTACCATTGCTACCTTTTACACCTAAGTCGCATTTATCGTCACATATACACACACACAGAAGAGGAGGAAACCTATCACCTAAAGGATCTCTTATTGCTTATTTGCTTGATGTCCTCCGATTTATGCGATCCAGACTCTTACATTTGCTACTAAATTAAATAATCATGACGGCACAGTCATTATTTTAGAGAGAACAACTTCCTGTTGCCCTGCATGACTCACGTGGCGACGTGATACTTCACACGTAACGCATGCAGCGCGTCCTGTATCCGCAGTAAATTCCCGGAGAGCTCGTGCGAGCGCCGCAGCGACTCGCAAGGCTTCGCCCCCGGCAGCAACCCTTCGTATAGCCGGTCCTGATCGTGCAGGAAACGCTTGGAGCGCCGCCCTCGCTTTGGGTTTAGACATATGCTGCATGTGTATTTTTCGGGTACCTGTAAAGCACAAGTATATTTTAGTTGGGTTAATTATATTTTCACTTAACATTGAGAAGAAAAAAATTAAATTACCAAGTATGAATATTAATTTCACACGAATAATTATTAAGAGTTCAAAAATCATAATTATTGCTTTTAATAAAATATAGTGATACGTTATAAATATGAAGGAGACGGAGATTTTTGTATGGAGCCTTGGCCCACACAGTGTACGCAGTAATGATGTAGGTGGTTACAAAACATAAATAACGTCAAATTAATTTGGATTATTCCAAATTAATTTGACGTTATTTATGTTTTCTATAATAAAATAGTGTAATTTTATTGTACAAAAATAGAAGAAGTGCCTCATAGCGATACCAAACTCTCGTTGACGCTTTCCGTCTATCATTGTTCATACAACACGGCGACAACACTAGCGCTTAAAATTTGTTGAGAAAAAAAAGTACATTAGTTAGCATTATTAGAGTGATAGCTGTATTTTTATTCATACTTTCATATCGATATATGTGTGGTCATAAATAAAACGTCTTCTATGTAAAATTGTAATTTTTGAATTATGTATTACACCTGGAATCAAAATTTGAAAAGAAGTGAGATAATATAGATAGGCAGCGCGTACCCGACGCTACCACAAATGTAAGTTGGTCAACTTTTACAATTAGCGCTCACACCTCCGGTTAGCACGCAGCTCGCGGCGTGCGCGTACGACCTATTCGACACATACACGAGTTACACGAGTACACGAGTTGTAAGGTGCTAATGGATTACTCGCGCGTACCTCCGCCTCCCTGTGGATGTTGTGGCACAGCGCGTGCTGCCAGCAAAGGCACAGCTCGCACTGAACCATGAGCCCGTCCTCCTCGCGATACCCGCAGTGGCAATTGATGATCTCCTCGCGCTTCATGTGCTCGATCTTTATTCGCTCCCCGTCTGCAATCATGAAAGTGAAGGTGAAAAAGTGTTTTATAGTGTAACAATAAATTGCTTACATAGTAATAGTAAGGGCCCCTGTACTAGTTTGGTGACCCGTACCACTGGGTGCCCCGCTCCTCCACCGTAGATATAAGATATAGTGTTTAACAAAATAAAAGAAAATAAAGTTATAGGATATAACAAAACAAAAATAGAAAATTGATTTATGTGTGTATACGTGAATGTGCGTGCGTGCGTGCGTGCTCGTGTGTGTGTGTGTGTGTGTGGTACATGTGTGTGTTATTCAAATATTAATTCTTCTGCTTTTTCATACTACAAACTTTAATAATCTATTTAAAACAATTTTATTTTTGAACGTATTTTCCTTCTACCTCGATTGCATTTAGTCCAGCGCTTCTCCAATGCCGTTACACCAGTTTGATAAAATGTCGGGGTTAGAACCCCTCTTCCACCACCTAACCATTTCTTGAGATTCGGGAATAAGTGGATGTCGCACGGGGCCAGATCTGGGGAATAGGGGGGTTGCGGTAACAATTTGAACCGCAATTAATGGAGTTTGACAACTGCAACGCTTGACGAGTACGTTGTCGTGGTGGAATAAAAGTTTCTTTTCGGCTAAATGAGGCAGTTTCTTTCGGATTTTTTCACTAAGTTTTTGCAGCAAGCTTGCAAAATACTCTCTATTTATTGTTTTTCCTTTTTGCAAATAATCCACTAAAATAGTCCCTCGAGCATCTCAGTAAACAGTCGCCGTCTCTTTCTTCGGCGGAGGTTTTCCGCTCTCAGTCCACTGCTTAGATTGTACTTTTGTTTCAGGAATATAATGATTTAGCCATGTTTCATCTACTGTCACATAAAGCCGCAAAAACTCGTATCACGCTTAAACAGCGCCTAACACTCCGACGAATCGTCTACTCGACGTTGCTTTTGGTTAACAGTGAGCAAACGCGACACCCATCGCGCACAAAGCTTTTTCATTCGCAAACGTTGGTATAAAATGTTAAAATACGTTCAGAGGAGATCCTTACCATCTCTGTTATCTGCCGCACCTTTAAGCGCCATAACGGAAAATTTTGAATCTTTTTGATCATGTCAGGATTGGTGACTTCATTTGGACGGCCTGCACCTGTCGGCGTCTTCGCAGCTGTTTCCCACGTTTAAAATTACAGGAGCAGTATTACCTAAAACACTGTCTAGCTTGACTGTAATCTAGGTTGCTGTTTCTTTTGTCTATCAAAGTTTCTTTCCATTGCTGAGAAAATTTACGGCAGATAAAGTTCTAGGTCCCCTCACACAAATTCTATCAGTTCGAGTAAATTCAAATTTGGCGTTCTATTTTGGAAAAGATGATAGAATATAATGTAATAAATTTTGTTTGCCTATCTTTTTTTTAAGTTCGTCGTTTCGGCCAGTTACCTATCAGCCCTTGTATATAGTGTCGTTGTTCATTTTATTATAAAGGTATGGAAGATATGGTAGATAAGGATGAAATGAGTATCGTCTTTGTTTGAATTTTGGTTTTGCATTAGGGAAGGGAATAGATCTTAGCATTTCTCCGTTTACTTTTCGATCTTGTCGTGAATTTTTTTTTTGAACTTTGTCGTGATTGGGCAATTCAACATGTAAATCTGACGGGTAGTAAGAATTATGTAACAGTTATGTATTACGGAAGTTGAGTGGCGTGGCTTTTTGTTAAACACTACTTTTAATAGTGATCTCTGGGTACTTTCTAGATAAATCAATTGTCTTTGCATCTCCTCCCCAAACGGGACCGATTGAACAAGTGCCTTGTAAGTGTAAATTCAAGTTTCTTGTTTGGCAACATGTCTTAGTTTTTTAAAAACCCATATGAGTTTTCGGATGCGATCTGGCGCTCTCTATGTGCTTAATCCAAGATAAGAGGTCTATAACTACTCGTGGTGCTGTGGCTGTGAGGTTTTGTTGATCGAGTATGATATGTATTTTGTTTTGTGGACATTTAGAGTCAATAAATTAGTTTTTAGATAATAGGAAACGTGAAATATACCAGCCTCTGACGTTTCTTTCCTAAGTTCGAGCATAGAAAATGAGGGCAGGAACGTCGGCGTAAGTATATATTTTACAACTTTGTATTTTTATGTTGCACAAATCATTAACATGTACAAGAAATAGCGTAGGGCCGAGTACGCTGTATTGAGGAAATCCAGAAGATACCCTCTGATGACTACTAATGATATCACCAACTTCGGTCAGATTTTCTCGGTTGGTTAGATACTCTGTAAAAAGATAACGTATAACACCCCTTATACCGATGTGATGAGACTTGTTTAACAGAATGGGAACAGATATGGTCTCAAAAGCCTTAACCAGATCTAAGAAGACTCCCATGCATTGATTGCCTAAATCCAGGTGTGGATTGATTTCCTCTGTCAGTGCTAATACTGCATCCTCCGTAGAAGTGTTATTCCGAAAACCATATTGATTTTCAGATAATAGTTCATTATCAGTGAGGTATTTAGACTATTGTTAATTAGTTTTTATAGTATTTTAGTAAGCACTGTCAGAACTGAGATCGGCCTGTATTTATCGACATCGTCCTTGCTCCCACCCTTATGAATAGGTGTTACAATGGCCGTCCTGTAAGAATTTGGGAATATACCCTTTTCAAAACAGCGATTACAAATATGACATATCATTGGTGTGAGATAGTTTTTTTTCTTAATTTAATCAAATAAGTCGATACATTATCCCATCCGGAGGCGGAGTCATTGGGCAAACTATTTATAATTAAATTTACTTCTGTAACGTCGGTGTTGCCAGTACTAATGAGTTAGCTTTGGAGATCATCATATTCAGGTTCTTGCTAGAGCTAGAACATGAAGGAATTGTTT
>JAFELO010000315.1:338744-354322 GCA_017140195.1 Eumaeus atala
TTTGCCAATAATCTGTCTATGTAAGAAAAACGTTTGTTAACAAGATTTGCCAATCCATGGGAGAAGTGGACAGCGTTACAAGTTTATGGGAGTAGTCAGTTTTATTTTGGTTCATGTGTGTAAGTGATTTAATTGGTTTCTAAAGTGATTTAGGATCTTTTGCATTATTTAATTGAGTTTTTTCATAATTATTTTTAGCTTTCCTTAGTAATTTGTCTTATCAATTCACATTTCGCATATTTGTTATTTTAAATATATTATTATTGGGGTTATTTTTATATTTTAAATGCAAGTTATCGCGATTATGGATACATCGTAATGTTCCTGGTGTTATCCAGGGCTGTATACAACGCTTCCTAGTAATTACGGTCTTTATAGTTTTATTATTATTCATGGCAGTCATTATTCTCTCAACCTATGTTTTGGTGGCCTGTTAAGGGTCCTCCATATCTAAAATGTCTGTGAGTTTGTATTAGTTCTTCCATGGTGGAAGTATAATCAAAATATAGCTTAGTATTCTGAGACCATCGTAGCTTATGATATTGCTGAAGACTAAGAAGGACTGTGGAATGATCAGTCGGTGCTTTGGTAAGTACTAATGATTTGCCGGATAAACTGATTTTAGAATCATCTGGAAATAGGCTGTATTATGCTAGTACAAGTAGATAGTTATGTGCATTAGGATCTTTAGTTTGCTTTTATATCTATATTGATATCACCTGTTAAAATTATATTTTGTCAGCCTTTGTAAGTGTGTAGCAAATCAAAATTTTGTCACGTGTTTGTACACGTGTCAAAATCATCTGCGTTTCTTACTGATAGTGTGCGGTGAATGCCTAGTACGAAACAAGCAGGAGGCGTTGCAGATCGCTGGTTCAAACTGTTACATGTGAGATTCTTATTGACGTGTAAAGTGTGACTACATCGACTTGTTTTAGGGTGTTTTTAATGTTTTATATTTATTATTTAATATAGGAACAGGTTTATCTTATTAACATGACATTCGGTCATTACCAGTGTATCGCAATCAATTTTTATTGACATAATGTGACTCAAAACTGGTCTAAGTTCGTGTAAATGCTCCTTCTATGCTGTGCTAGCACTGTTAAATAGTTTGTTGTTGTAAGATAATTGGCACTGTCTTCTGCGGAACATTGAATCGATTGCGCTATCTGCATATCGTCTAAATTAATTTGTAACTGATTATCCATAATAAATAAAATAATAATAATAATTAAATACTAATTGTTACTTGTTATCCTAAGAAGTTCCGAATGTATGCCAGGTGCATACTATATTATTTAGATCAAAAGGTGTCTAGTACGATGCGATAGATACCTTACATTAACATTTTTTACTTTTTTACTTCGCAGGGACTACTACTGGTTGGAGGCACTATTACTGCCGCGTCTACAGTTCGACTGACTAGCGAAGACTTTTGTGTCTTCTGCTTTAGGCACACGATAAATAGTGGGACAGACCCCCCTCTTTTCCCGTAGATGGGAAGAGATGTACCGGGTTGTTTGTGGGCGTAGCATATAGTGATCATTTTTGGGACCGAAAAGTGAGAGACGGTCCCCCACTCCACACTAGTGGGACGGCGCGAGCACGATGCAGTTTAAATTGCGGTTTCGTGGATAAGGATAATTGAGCTCGTTTATTGCTTGACTCATCCGAGGAGGCAGGCCTCCTGACCCCCTCCGCTCTGACGGGAGGGGTTGATTTGCGCAACAAATCAGCAAGAAGCAGTGATTATGATTTCTTTATTATTATTAGAACTCTCTGAATCACGTTATATTATCTCCAGTAATCTAATCTCTTAATTGAAGGATACGAACCCGCGCTCGCATTCATAAGCGGTGTGTGAGTTTATCAAACCTTCTTCACAATCTCCGCAATTGCATACCCTAAATACCACAAGTATATGGAATATTTTGTTTTTATTTTGGGTGTTTTGTACAAATAATTCATAGTAATTGGGTGTTTTTATTTGTATAGAGTATGTTTAAAACTATATATATTAGAGTTGTGTGTAATATGCATATCTAGTAGTAATGAGTACAGTTCGAGTGTTTTGTGAGTAGAATTTGTATATGTGTGTAAAAGTTAGTACTATTTTCTTCCTAGCATGTAAGTAGAAAAATAATGTAACACTGATTTTAACAAGAGAAAATGTAAATATAAGACTCATTTTAGCACATTTAGTGTTAGCGTCGTATATACTATTAATTTGAAATTCATTTACAATTTTATTGGTTGGAGAATGTTTTGAGTTTTCTCGCCATGACGTCGCCGAGTGAAGTCCAGCAGAATTTAAGTTTTAGGTTTCTAGATAACTCTCTTTCTAGATAACTCTCTTTCTAGATAACTCTCTTTCCAAAATAAACAGTACATTATATTTTTTGGCAGTGCTCATAATGTTTTTTTTAAATAAGAATACAAATCTACTTCTATTGGCTTATTATTCTACTACTATTGGCTTATTATTCTACTACAATTTGCTTATTATTCTACTACTATTGGCTTATTGTTTACCTTGTTTGACGCCCTATAAATGTTCTTAATGTCACTGGGCTGTAATTTAACTCGTAGAGACAAGACAGGTGGGTAACCATATAAGTAAGTGGCTTTCGAGTCACTTTTGCGCTTTGGGACATTTTTATTTTCAAAAGAGCACTTATTGTTTTCTGGAGATATTCTACTTTATTTTCTAATAAATATATTCCTTATCTTGCTTTCTGTCCCGCTCCATAACTTCCACTCTTTTCCTCATATTGAGTTGACACATAGAATCATAGAATCACAATAAAAACACATAGAAAAATAGTTGAGACATAGAATCCTCAGTGCATTTCAATGATGATGTAACTTCTACTCTTTCGTTATTCTCTTGAATCATCCATGAGGATAACATGACCTTGATTTCCTTCTTAAAAACACTTAAGTCTTCCGAGCGTTTCCACTTATTTCGCGAGGTAACAAAGCTCGGTGAATCCGTATAGGCGAAGTCCGAGCCAGAGCTAAATTTGTCCGCAATGTGTGCGCAACATAAGGTCTATTGAGCAATATTAGATACGACACTTTTAATTAATCTAGCAAATATGATATATCAATGGCAAAAAGCACCAGGAACAACATAAATGATAAAACTCACAGAATTGCACAAATGTTCGTGTTTATGCATATACAGAATGCTTGTAGCACACAACTTAGCGCTGTAGGCCCGTAGTAGAGAAACCGTAGCACAGGTCAGGTCACCTCAAAGCATAACCTCTTGCCTACCTATGCTCGCCTGTTAAGTTGTTCGAATTAATTTGTTTTCTTTTTTTTTAATTTGAGAAATGTTTTGAAAGCGAAGCAGTGGACGCATGCACTACCTATGCAATCCAGAGGGGAAGAGAACAAATCATATGTCGTGGAAGATGCAAAATATTTACTCTATGAAAAGAGGATTTCTAATGTCTGTTTTTTAACATGTACAATGTATATTGTATAGGTATACCTAATCCTATCCTATTGAAATCATAGTTATATAAAATCAAGCATTGGTACAACTATCAATTATAATATTAAAAAAAAATTACCAACAACAACGACACACCTTCATGCCAGCTCCCTGAAAACTCATATCAACATAAAAAAAAATGTCTTAACTTTTTTTCTTTTTTTTCAGATGGACCTACTACTGGTTGGCGGCGCTATGCTCCCGCCTCTACAATTCACCAGACTAGCGAAGACTTGTGTCTTCTGGAGAAATGTTTAACATAGCGCTTACTTCTGTACGAATACCTACCGCAACCGCTGCTACATGTGAACCATGCATATCATTTAGTTCTATTGTATAATTTAGTTTCTGAATGTTTAGACTTACTTTCTGTGTACATGTACGTGTCTGCTTCCGTCACCTCCACTAGCTCGCAGCTCCGCTCCGGCGTCGCCTGCGGTTTTTCCGCGACCTTCGAGTCCGGGCTGCCGGAGCCGGGGCAGCTGGACCGGGTGTCGAAGTCCGATTGGGCGAACCACTCGCCCTCGTCCTGTATGAGCTTCTTCTCGACGCTTGCTTCGTCGGGCTTCGTGACCGTATGTGTGGTGATGGCCGTCTCAAAGTCCAACGGTATCGGTATGTCCGGTATGGAAATTTTGACGTCGTCGAACTCGACTACGGTCTCCTCCGCTTCCGGTTCCGGTTTCCTAACCGGTAGGAGCACTTTGGGCCGCTTGACTGGCTTGTTGGCGAGGAACTGACGAAGTTTCGGCGAGTCTTGAGATCTGGGTATTAATCTGGGTGGTTTCGCTTGAATTGTGGCTTCTGTCGGCACCTCAGCCGGAGCCGGTTGTGGTTTCACATCTTCCATTTTCAATTTTGGTAATTTCACTTTAATGACCTTAGTGATGTTCGCCGCCCGTCTCTTTTTCACTTCCTTGCCGGTGGGTTTCGTCCGAGCGTAGGCCAGGTCTAGAACCTTCGGCGTCGCTCCGAGCATTTTCCTAAGGTCTCTGTGGTAGTATTTTATGTGCATTTTGATGAGGGTGTTATTTCTGAAGGATTTGTAGCAACCCTCCGCCGGACACCGGAGCAGATTGTCGATCACTTGCACTTTCAATGAGCCCACAAATACTGAAACAGAGAAAAAAACTATTTAAAACTTTACAATTAACTGCTCACATGCCTAACATTTTTTCATCAAATTTTGCCGCTTTTTGTGATATTCGTCCGGCATAGTTCAGTGAAAATTGAAGTATAATGTCAGTAAAAACTGAAGTGAAGCGTCAGTGAAAAGCGAAGTAAATTACCAGCTACAGATCTAATCATACCATCTCTTAATCTGATTGCTCGTCTGCAATTTATGTAATGTAAGGCTGCGTACACACAGGCAGACGACTTGCCTAGCACCTAATGCATAGCAAGTCGCTTAGTGCACTGCGCGTCTGCCAGCGACCTTCAAAACGTTAGTTTAACTCATAAACTCGCCAGATGAGTCGCTAAGCTCTACTATAGGCACTAAGCAAGCCGCCTACATGAAGATTATTCAAAGGAAAGAATCTCACCATATCCATCTTCCACCGGCGACCTATCGATGAACATTTCTGGAGACTCCGCGGCAGTTGCAGGCGGCAGCTCGCTCGTCTCCTCCGGTGATGACAAGCAAATCTGAAAATGTATCAAAAGCTAAATAATGATTTGTTTGTTACTTGGTGAAATTGTAGAAATAATCGCTCACGTGAACTTTACTTTTCTAGTACTTCTTTAGTTATACAAAACGGATATGAGAAAAGTAGAGGAAGGAACGTGTGATCGCATCTTTTTTCCAGAGATGATCCTATGCTGTGGAAGCAAAAAGAAGCCAAATACAGCTCCGTCGGAGTGCTGAGTGCTTGTCGGCGACGTTCCGGATAGGGACCAACCGTGTATACCAATATGAGAATATTTATAATAGCCAAATTCATCATGCCCAGAAAAACCGCGGGTCACTCTTTGTTGCCCCTATAGTAATATACCAAACGAATCTCTCTCTCGCTCTCTCTCGCTCTCGCGCTCTCTCTCTCTCTCTCTCTCTCTCTCTCTCTGGCTTTCTATCTTCAATAACTTACATCCCCCTCTCAATTTCCATTCTGCTCCCTGATCACACCTTTCGTAATGGGGGTTTAAGAGCTAAGAGGTGAGAATCTCACACCTCAAGTCACGCCTGCGCAAAGAAATCTTACTTAAAATAATACGTATTATTCCCACTTTCCATACACACGTTGGGGTACAGTAGACAATTAAATTAAGTTATTCTTTTTTGTCTAGTATAGGGTGACAAATGGCCAATCGGAGCCTTTCAACGACTACCGACGCCCATGAACATCAGCATAGTTATGCCGATGCGTTGCACTTCCTTTTCACCTCCCCCTCAATGGGCCACCGGCTACTCACAAACCGCACGAAACGCCACACCATAGGTGTCACTTTACGGCGGTATCAAGTGAGCGAGAGATACGTCCCCGGTCGTGCCGGCCCAATTCCGTGGCATAGGAGGATGTGTCATTCACCGTGCATGGCACTTCCTCCTCCTATGCAGCATGGAAATACTAAAACAACATAATAGCAAACAAGTGCCTTCGTGTATGACTCTGAGAGTGATCGTGAGTGGCACCCGCGAGGTTTCAGCTTGCAGCGCCCTCATTGCTGTGGCAGTTCTGGAGTTACTCGGGCTGGTGTTTACTCCTTAGCGACGAGTATAATTGTAACGCTACATGTTTCATGGTTGTACTACTATTATAACATGTGTTATAATTATATACCGGCGTCACGTTTCGTGCGGTTTTTGAGTAGCCGGTGGCCCAATGGGGGGGGAGGCATCGGCGTAGTAATTATGCTGTCGTCGAAAGGCCCGGATTTCTCTTTTGTCTCCCTATAATACCTTACCTATATTAGGAATAGTCGATTTTGTCTCTGTTTTAATTATTATATTATCTGTTCAACCAATTTTGTTCTGTTCTTTGTAAAATTCATATTAAAACTAGTATAATTAAAGAAGTATACGGTAGGCACAGGCTAGTCCATAGTAAATCATTCAATATAACATATGCACTACTTAAATTTACTTTATTTCATACCGCGCTGTACGAAAAATAATTTGTTTGTTAACTGACTAAACTCCAAATAAGCTACCGCACGAAATTAAAAGACAAAGAATGATGGATAGGCGACAACAAGCTATACAGGAACTTACAGAAGGCGTTTTCACTTTTTTCTTCTTCGCCTTACGAGTTTGTTCCCTCTTCTTTATGAAACTCTTCCTCTTGACCAGGGGCGACAGACTGCTAACCACGCCCGTCGGCGCGGGCGCGTCTTCGCTGGTCCGCTTGTACCAGCCCATACGCCTGGCCAGCTTCAGATGAACCCCGAAGTCTAACAACGCATGCTCGTATTGTCTGAGCGACTCTCCGTGGGTCTCCATAAAGTTGCGCATGTCGGTTTTCGTATGGAAACGCCTGTTGTCGGGGCTGAAAATGTTTTTGGTTTCATTGATGTTCAAATGTGGATCAACATGTTCGGACTCTATAAACACTGCCTGCACAGCTGTGCCCCGCGGTATCGAGTGAAAATCTTATCCTAGGAAACCATTCCCTCTTTATGGATATATTTTTTAATTTCTATATTATCCCCTTAAATCTTTAATCAATGTCTGTATCTAATTTCTTTCAAATAGTTTTGCGTGAAAAAGTAACAAAGACTAACTGACTAACTCCGTTCTATCTGCCCATCCCATCCCATCAAGGAGCTGGCGTGGGGTGGGGATGTGTGTGCGAGGAACAAAAATGTATGTCTCCCACTCACGCTCTTTTTCATTGGGTTGCCCTCCTGTGAACGATCCCACCCAGTCTGGAGTAACATACAAAATACATTCATCCCAAAAAAAATAATGGTTTAAAACATATTTAACACGGCTACATACAAGCTAGAAGGTAAAGTTAAGTTATTCTAAAATACTCGAGTACAAAGTCATACCCCACTAAAACCACGTCCCATTTCCCAGCGGACTGACCCAGGCTTCTTCTGACCATGTGTTTAGTCCATCCATCGGGCAATCTCTTATCCTCAACCTGAAAAAAAACTATGAACTTAGGTTCATCTGAAATGCGGGTTGAAAATTCGTGTTATTTTTATCATCTAAAAGAAATAATCAGCCGGTATTTCGTTGTCGTTGAGATAAATACCTGCCATTGATTAGAGTGTATTTTTGTGCGTGTATATGTATGTATATATATATATATATATATATATATATATATCTATATATATATATATATATATATATCTAGATATATATATAGATCTGTTGGTCCAATTTGGCTACGTCTACGCAAAAGCAGGCTTCTTATTAGGCTGATATATTATTTCTTTTTCGTTCAACAAATATATATAATTAGAACCCCTACAGACTGCAGACTAGCCTAACGGCCAACATTTAAGGCGGGTTAGGTGATTAGCTAACGCACGCACTGAGCAAACTAAACAGTCGCGTTGGTGTCCAGTGCGTACACTAGACAGGTCTGCCAACTGTTGCGTAGTGTACGCATGCTACATGTTTGTCGGTACACGTGCCTCAAGACTGCTGTCGCTTATTAAACTGTTCAGAAAAGTTATTACTAATAGAACTAACCTACTGGTGAGGAAAACCCACATTGTTACATTACCTACTATTAGACAAATTTTATAGGAGACGCTTCCAAACAGAAAAATACTAGAACAACAAGTTGTACCGTTAACACCAATCGAGCTACCAATATATAAACTACAAACAATGAGCCCGCCAAGTCAGCCGACTGTTTACCGACAGTAAAGATGTGCGCGTGTGTGTAGAGCGCATTACTGAGACAGAGCCTTTGGTTGGCCTAAAATAATGTTTGAACCACCCCATAACAAATCGTAAGGTGTGCACTTACATACATATTCATACGCTATGTTATGTATTAGTAAGAGCCCGAGTAAACAATCGGCCGTAAGAAAATCTGCAGTGTGCCCCGCAGATTAATTTAACAGACACAAAATCGTTTTTACAAGGTGCTAAAAATTAATACCAATTCAAATAACATCATTGAGTTAAAATCTACATGTAGATTTTACGAGATACATATACATACGAGTACCTACAGCCTCTACTACTATAGTACTTAGCGTTGTCAACATCCAACTTTGGTTATAACAATTAACAATATATACACAATCTATGTTGATTCCTGTAAAAGATAAGTACCTGTACACTGCGGCGCGGTAGTCCAGATTTTGATGCATTAAATATATTATTACTCTGCATGCAAAAAAAAAGAATGGGGTATATGCACGATTTTTATATACTTTTAAGCAAATACATAACATTGTTGCAATAAAAAAATACATGGCAGATGAAAAATTATTGGTACGTATGTAAGGTACACCGTACACAAAGAAGTTTTAATGCGTCATTGCTGCACAGTTACATCATATATTTGATATTTCAATCAATTACACTATGAGACTCCGCGAATTTTGTCAGTTCTAGTCTTTTTTCACTTCTCGTGACGACACGTCTCTGCCTGTTGCGTTATCTCAATTCAATCGGTTGAATACAGTTGAGCTCAAATCTTAGAACATGCCGTGCTAATTTTGTACCTTTTTTGACAACTGTTTGTGTACTTAAAAGCCGTTTATTGAGGAAGCATTTGTGTAGGTATAATTTTATGTAAAATAGAATATAAAAAGGAAACTAGATTTTGTTAACCACACGCATATTCCCTATTATCATAAGATGGTAGTACCACTGCTGCATTGATGATGGTTATTCTGACACGTTTCATGCAATTTGTGAGTTCTGTTGCGCATTGATTATAAACGTCGGTAACCAGTAAAAGGTTTGTTCGTTGCATCCATATGCAATTAATATTATTGAAACAAGTACCTGTACGCTACGGCGCGGCAGCCCCGGTCTGTTGGTGCCGTCCGACTGCGGCTCGGTCTCCAGCTCACTGACCGTGCCCACCGGCTGCCCGTTGACCCACTTGCAGCACCACTCGCCCGGCAGCAGGAAACTCTCCGGCATCTCCTGATTCTTGGCCACCAGTTCTTCCGTCTTCTGCAACATTTGCAGTCTCATTTCTTCAATCTGTCTCTTCATATCTTGCAATTCATTTTTAACCTTCTCTACCTGTTTTTTCACTTTCTTTTCTTGTAGCATTCTCAATTTTTTACTCTTCTTTATTTTTGATAACTTCTTCTTCGGTTTCACGTCTTCTTCGTCTTTAACGTCCTTCGAGCACTGCGTTTCTTCTTTTACCGCTTCTTCTTTAAACGCTTTTTCTTTCTCGTTTTCCTCTTTTATTTCTTCTTTTAGGACTACCAGTTTTAAATCATCAACTGCCTGTTTTGGGGTTTCTTCTGACACAGTTTCTTCTATGACTGATTCATCGGTGATAATTTCATGTATTATTGTTTCTTCTTTAACTACTTCGTTCTGCACTTCAGGTTTCGCCGATTCATATTTAATCATTTCCACAATCTCCTTCACTTCTTTAATTTCCTTAATTTTATTAATTTCGTCTATTCCCCCCTCTAGTTTGTTGATTGCTTCTTTAATCTTATCGATCACTTCTTCGTGCTTCCCTTCATCGGGTTTATCAAATTTCACAAGTTTTATTTCTTCCTCGCTAGCCTGCAATACAATAGAGATTTGAAAGTTAGCTAAATAATTTATTTCAATTTGGCACAAAATTGGTAATAAAACTAACTTGAAATTTCAGTGAAAAACAATAATGGCACACTTAGGCACATTATATGCTCTTATATTATGATGCACGTATATTTTGTTAAGCGAAGTTTAGTTAACATTTGGATGGATGTATCGGTCTATATTTGTTACTCGATCGCAAAAAAATTACTAACCTTATAAAAATGAAATAACAAATTATAGAAATACCAAATTTTGTACGTTATTTTGTCTGCAACGGAATCACTTGCAACAGCTTATATTCAATAATCCGATCCAGTTTTAACGACTCTAAAAAGCCAAGCAGCTTTTTCGCTGGTGGTATAAAAGCTGCTCGGAAGAGTGTATATGGTATATGATATCTTCCTAGAAATATATACGTCGACTAAAAACTTGTAAAATTTAACAATACTTACAGTTTCTATTGATGCATTGTGTTCAGTAATTTGTGTGTCAGAAAAATCTGAACTGTCCTGTTCAGGGACACAGTCTGGTTCGGTTTTAATTTCACTTTTTTTGTTATTTTCCTTTTCATTAGTAAAAAGTTCTGCTTCTACTTCCTTTTTGTCTTCGAAAGAATCACTTTGGCCCACGGTACCAATTATAGAGGCTACAGCTTCTGAAAAATTGTAAAATTTAATCATTAAAAATAAAATATCTTTTTTACATTCCGAATTAAACAAAAAAAAATTAATTAGTAGGTAAAAATGAAGATTCTGCTTTTTTCCACCTCAAGGCCAGCAAAAGTCTGATCGAATGCAAACCTGGTATTTCTGTTTTAATCACATCTTCCGGTTCCTGTTTGATCTTCCGTCTAGCTCTCTTTAGCTTCTTCTCTTTTACAATGCGCACGGTCTTTTCCCGGGGCGCCGCAGTCTTTCTTTTCTTTTGACCAATATTAAATATCTCTTTTATATTCAATTTACGTTTCATTTCACGGCGCTCCGTTTTGGAACCTAAGTAATCGCGAGCGGGATCAAACAAATGAGTGTGGAACGGCGAGTAGGTGGAGGCCTGATTAGTTCCCGAGCTGGGACCAACGCCCGGTAGTATGGGTGAGGACGCCGACGTCGAGGGGTGGACAGATGTATCGATGCTGAGACTGTCTGGAACTTTTCCTGAATCCTTTAGCTTGTAAAGTCTGGTATTGGTACATTTCCACGTAAAACCGTCGTCAAATATGATCTCGTAGTTACCTGAAAATATATAATAAAACTATATTAAACGTTACTGGATGTGAGAGAAAGAGAATAAAACTTAAGACAGGTGGAAAAAAACACGACACATAACTCTAACTCTCTCTCTCTCTCTCTCTTCCACTCTTCCTCCCGCTCTTTCTCTCTCTCTCTCTCTCTTTCTCTCTATCTCTCCACCAAACTGGACTTCAGTTGGCCTCGTCTTCGTTCGCACTCATTCCGCGGCGGTGACGCCAATTTTATCCCTAAGAAGTCAATCAAGCGTGCGTAAAGAAATTTTATTTCAAATATTTCGTTGAATAATTTGAGCAATAGTTTACGCAAGCATGGTTCGAATTCCTATGCATATGGACTTCGTCTAGTACGTTCAAACTGCAAAATCGTTCTGGAACCAAAAGAAATAGATAAGGTTTGATACTTTGTATTAGGTATTTGTTTTTCAAGAAGGAGTTATACGATCATCAATTCATAAATTGCTGAACAGCTGAACAATTAGATACAACTTAAGGAGACGCATATCATACAGATCAGTCCAAGAAGACGGAAATAACGTGTCTTGCAAGGAGTTGAACCATGTGGCCAAGTGTACAATCAAAAGGCGTATGCTGCACTAGTTACCAAGGGCCTCGCTCTTCGTAACTAGTGCAGTATACGCCATTTTATTGTATTCAAAATCAAAAACAATGGCCTTTTTGTAAAGAATTAATTATTTATGTGCATCCAAGCAGTCCGAAAGTGCGATGGTGCGTCAGAAGATGGATCGGACAATAAGTTCTAGTCGCGTCCAACCCCAATAAGTGCTAAGGCTTCAGCAAAAATACCAGGGCTGCAAGCGTAAATGGCATGCCTGGCGAGTGCCAGTGACCGGACAGTACCAATAGGCAGGCTGGTGACGTGGACGCGCCACCACTCAATACAGGAGGCGTAGTGACGTCACTGCATATTAAAACACACTCACCATCGTGTAAAACTTTAGTCACAGTAGCAACGAACCGGCGATTATCCCTCCAGCGAGCCAGACACCTTTCCCCAGCTTCGAACGCCGGTCTTTTGTTCTCCTCGGGCATTTCCTCCTTGATAGTGGCTCTCTGTGGGACGTGTGAAGTTGGAGATGTCGCCGCTGTTCCGATAGGCCTTAACCTAGAGCTGCTCACACTGATCCATTCGTCGGACCTTAAAGAGAAAATAACATATTATCAGTTCTTGACTTTTGGAGACCGTTGATAGCTCTAGGATCATACGCTTGGAAGGTTTAAGTCTCATATCATCATCGTCTCATGCTAAAGGAATGAAAGGAAGAAGTTAGGAGGATCGAGGACCAAGGACCGCAATAGAAAGCATTTTTTTTAATACTTTTATAAATCTATCTATGTATATTTTAATTACATACGAAGTAGTACCATGCTACATAGGAGGAGGAAGTGCCATGCATAGTGCATGACACTACATCCCCCTATGCAAAGGAATGAGGCCGGCAAAACTGGGGCTCACATAATAATAACCTCTCGCTCACATAATACCGCTGCAAAATGACATTTTCAGTGTCGCGTTTCGTGCGGTCTGTAAGTAGCCGGTGGCCCATTGCGGGAGGGGGAGAAGGGGACCCCATATGCAAAGTAACTAAGTGGATGTTCCGAGTGCTCGTTTGCCCCCCTCTTCTATATAAAAAAGTAAAAATGTATGTTTTAAAGTCCTAAGCGGTGTACTCAGTTGCTACTAGAGCCAATTTTTAAGTTAAACGATCGACAAGTCAGCTGCGAAAACATACAGGTAGACAGATAAACATTCTGAAACATAATTCAGTACTTATTGTTAGAACTAACGACGCGCACGAAAATGTATGAAATAGGAAAATATGAAATGGAAAATACGAAATGGAAAAAAACTACTTACATAATATAATAAACAATCCAAATACACAGCTAACACAGCTAAAAAATCTTTTTTTTAATATGCTTTGTATTGCTAGCATTTCAGTAGACCGAGAAAATCGATCAATCATCAGAGACAGTTTTCCGAGACTTACTTTTATAATAAATATAGATTGTGCACATAAAACATCTGCAAACTAGTAACAATAGTTCAACAGTTCAGCTAACAGTAACTATAGTTCAACAATAGGTACAATGTTTCATGTACACAAAAGCTGGTCATATTTTTTTTTACGTAAGGATGACTTTTGATAAGCTTGGCATTAAAATATTACCACCCAAATCGCATTAAACCTATTGTTTGTTGATAATCATACCTTTAAATGTAAAAACATATGTCTCACTCTATATTTGCGATTATTTTGACAAGCTAATATTTTGACGATGCAAATAAATAATCGTCCTCATTTGTTTATATGTGTCCATGGTAACCAAGTCTTTTTTTTATTAAAGAGATATACGGCTTTCCCGAGCTAGCTATTTAACCAATGTGCCAGTCGATCGTAAATTGCGCAATAATCACAGAAATCGAACGAAAGAAAAGACGCGAAATCACGATCACGCAATTAATAACTTGGTAAAAGTTGAAAAATGTTTATATTTAACTACTAGGCCAACTGGTTTTTTTGACTTCGAAAATTAAACTGTTTAATTCGAGTTTTGAGCGTGAGAGGGAATCATGAAATTATGATATCAAAATAAATGACTGCACGAATCTCAGAGGCAATGTCATGCCATATAGATTACTACATTAAGAGATAAATTGGGCCAGAATTTGACGACAACACTTTAACAAATGTTTATCCATACTAATATTATTTATGATATTAATTAAAGAGATCTATTACGCGCTTACGGCCAAGGTACTGTGCCGATTTGGATGAAATTTGTATGCTAATAGCATGCAACACTCATATTTTTTATAGTTTAGAGCAGCAAATGGAATTTAAAATAGGAAGTTTCGACTACTACCTGGGTAGCCCCACAGACATCTCATTATTGTTATGCAGATGCGTAGCCTTCCTTTGCTCCTCCCGTCCAACGGGCCACGGCCTACTCTCATACCGTACACTCAAACTTCACGAAATACGACAGCATATCTATCTCTTTACGACGGTGTCATGTGATCGAGTAGTCGTGTGCGGTACGTTCGTACCTCCGCAGTCGTAGCGGCCCAAATCGGCTGCAATGCTGCATGGCACTATCTCTTACTAAATTTCAAACATAGGCTACCATTTTCAAACATCCACGCCATAGGTACACCCCCTCATGATAGTTCAGGGTGGTGAGTGTTTGTACGTGACTGATGTAACTGTCCTAAACTGGTAACTTACTAAGAATTAATCTTTTGATATTTCTTTAAAAATATAGGCCAGGCCAGTAGAATCAATAGTAACTTCAACAACATAAAAAAAGTCTTACTTGCTGGCAACGCTGTCGTAATGCACCAACACTTCCATTTCATCACAATCAACTTCAAGTATTTCAGCCGGATACCAGATTTCACCATAGTCTCTGGCCTCCACCTTAGAGCCCACAGACAAAGCCACGCTTCCTGTAAGAGGTTTTCAATTATTGTTTTCGCTACTATTTAATATTTTTTAATGCTTCATGTCGGTCCCTCAATGCTGAGGATCGTGACCACATGCACTAATCCACTGTCGCCTGTTCTGCTCTATGTCATAAGCACAGCAATGATGTAACAGTAGTAGTAGTAAGTAGTGTAGTAATGCTGTATTTGGAATAATGATGTATGTAATTTGGAAATTAACATTGACTTTTAATCAATCATATAGAAGTCGCTTTGGATTCAAACTGTGACATTTCAGGTTAACACAACGACTCTAGCAGGTTCTCACATTATTCTATTTTTTCAACAAGCTGCCCATCTACTGTTATAACAATAAATAGTGACTGATTGTCTGGCAAACTGACAACACACAACCAAAAGTACCATACCTAGAGAAGGGCTAATAAGGAAGCCTAGTTAAATACTCCTAATCAATTTAAGACTAGACTTTTCTTTAAACCAATGTCGTACACTTTCGTGGGTTAAAATTTTTGCAATCCTAACATAACTTAAGAGGAACAAGCAAAGTGAATTCTGCAAGTTGTCTTCTTTCTAAACTGAAATAGTTTTTCTCTAATCAATCTCAACTCCTTGATTGGCACATACAAAAAAAATTTCTTATGTTGTGATAAGCTTAACAATATAAATACTA
>JAFELO010000315.1:354611-426658 GCA_017140195.1 Eumaeus atala
TTTGTGCCTCTATTTCCCTGTCCTGTTGTTCCATAAATTTTCTAATGACTTCTACATTTTCCTCTAATTCCTTACTACTAGACGGAATGTTGTGGTTATTGACCTCCAAGTCAGCTATTTCCTTTTCTGTATCTGCCATGTCGCTCATTGTCCAAGGAAATATGGATGGTACAGCATCTAAAATGTGTCCTCATTATAAATTAAGTCTAGTTATAATTTGACATGCTTTACAATGGAATAAAAATACAAAATCTGCTATTAAACATAATTTTCTTTCAAATAATCCACAACTTGTTTAAAAAAATGATAATATTATAATGATGAAGAGTTTTTTTGTTTTTTGAACTCTTTTATCTCAAGAACTGGTCCAATTTGGAAAATTCTGTTAGTGTTTAATAGCCCATTTATCGAGCAAGGCTATATGGCTATATAGGCTCTGTATGGTATATAGCCCATGGCCAGCCTTGATAAATATGAGTAAGTTATAAGTGTGAAATCTGAAGTTACGTAGTCCTTCACTGAACTCTTCAATAAACTAGGAGTCAATGATAAACATGCATAGTGCTGTCTCTTAGATCAACTTGATACAAAACTGATTTAGATACTGACACTATGGACTGGTAAGGCATATGCAAGGACATCACTACTAGTAGCAGGTCCCGAAAAAAAGGCTGTCACTTGAGCATCCAGTGCAGCAAATTAAATATGAATAAGAATAAAATATAAAGTAACAACATTTTATTCATATTTAAAGTTAGTAATGACAAATGTGTAAGATAATATCAACACCGTACAGTAACCGATCCGGGATGGATGCGAGTAGTATGAGATTGGTCATCTTGGCGTTCAATGTGAGAGGTATATATCTAGCAGTGGACTGATAAGGGCTGATAATGACGATGATGAATGACAAATATTCTGAATTAAGTAATGTCACTAAGTAACACTACAACAGCAGCCAAAACTAACTACAGAGATGCTCAAAAAGTAGTAGTATTCCACAAATCTAAAAGCAAATAAATACCTGAGTATATATCATAGGAACAACAATGCATTGCATTAGGCTTAAAAAAAACTACTGTAGCAAAATAAAAATACAGGATGAAAATAATATTGACTATCACATCATCTATGGTACCTGTCTTAAGTATGTATTTGGAATCTTGATAAACTTGGAAATCTGTTTTACAAAAGTGTCTCGAACAAACATAGGCGGGAATATCGATACAGTGCTTGTGATTTGCGACAACAACCCAAGATTTACGTAACTTTATGTTTTTAGGAAACTTATGAAATGTAACACCAACGTCTTCCGACCTTGATGCTGATGATTTACAGTTTTCAATACAGCACTTTTTGAAAAACATCTTTGATCGTAACGCTTTAGAAAGATTGTCACAGTTTGTATTCACTAGAAAAAATGGTAAATTACAAGATATAAATACCATTAGTTATATTCACAGTACGTTTAACATTTCGTTTTGTTACTATTTAGTTACTCCACAATAACACTGTTTTCTTTTCACCTCGAAACCGAATAACATCAAACTATTTGACACAGTATTTTACAAGCAAAACAAATCTAACCTGAGCAATGGCGTATATTCTAAATATTTAAGATGCAGCATATATTATTATTTTTACATTAGCATATACAAATATTAACAGCTATTATTTATATTTATCAGTCCTGTCAGGATTCATATTGTACTTAGTAACAAATAAATAAATATACAGTTTACACTTTACAACACAACGTAGAGTAAAATTTATGTCTCCACTTTAAAAAATATTTTATTGTATTTTAGCGAAATGTCAAAATCCAAATTTGCGCATTGCAGTCATAGAGTTAAATTATATCTCTCCCTCACTCTGTGATTGCGGTACATGTTATAATATGTAAATGACCATAGATAAAAAAATATTTCAAGTATGTCCAAAAATACATCTCCTACGCAATGGACAATGGCACCGAAGTAATGTCCCAGAGAGGAGCCATGGTAAGCCGCTTGAACTCGACTCTGGAAAATGTATCCCCTGGGGTGATCTAAACCAGGTTGAGTTTGATACCGCGAAAACTCAGGCATGTTTGTTCTCTGCCAAAAGGAATCCTTTCCTTTCACCCTATCTTCTTCTTTCCGTGGTGTGCCTCAGGCTCTTATGTTGAATCCAAAGCTAAAGCCGCAGCATAGAAACTTGACTTTTGTCGAGGGCGCGGCGGTACTTAACCGCGGAACAGCTTCGTACCCGTTACAAAGCGCAAGTCCGGTCTTTTGTAGTTACTGTCAAAAATTAACCATAGAATAAACCTACAAGTTCTTAATTACAAATTAAAACAGTCTTAAGCTGAAATAGTAATTGTATTATATGGGTTATTATACTAGTCATGCTAGAATGCATTGGCAGCAAATTTGATCAGCACGCCGAGAGGTTGCCTCTGTGACACAACCCCCAAACCAATGGGACAGCTATCTATGCTCTCACGAACCGTCAGATTTGTGAGTTTCCCGTGGCACATTGATGTATAGACGAAGGGAGAGCAACACATGAAAGATTAGAAACATATTTACTAATATAGTAAAGCCGAAGAGTTTGTTTCTTTGTTTTAACGCGTTAATATCATATGGTGTCCTATCTCAAAAATAAATACAATGTAAAATTTTTTGAAGAAAGTTCATTTATTGAAGAAAGCTATGGGTCATATACCATCACGCTACGACAATTTTTGGAGTTGTGCCGTTAAGCCGTGGGACGCTGATAGTAAAATATAAAATATTTCCTATATAGTTAGTTAATGGGTAAATAATGCCACCAAGGAATAAATTGTAATGCAAGATAATTCGGATAAGCTTACACAATCCATACTTAGTACATGATATAGAGTCAATCTTGTTCTACTATATGTTTAATAAAACTGTTAGAGTTTTAGGATGTCCGTAAAGTTTAAGAAACTTTCTATTCGTGTATTGTATTGACAATTGTACTTTTATTATTTGTGTGTAACCGTGTTTTGAGTATTGTTTAACTTCTATTGTGGTTGGTATAATTCGTATTTTTGTGAAACTCAACAAAAATGACATAGACAATTAACTACTGTCAATTTCACTTGATTTTTGACACATAGTTAACAATACAGATTACAGATCCTTGAACTTTTTACATGTAGAAAATCGATTTGTCAATTGTCAATTTTCATTTCTTGTTTCGTTTACGTGTAAATGTAAATAATATGGATTTAGCTAAATCGCTTTTTAACTTACGCGACCATGAAGGATATGTAGGAAGAGAGGAACACGAGCGCAAACTCAGTGCAGCCTTAGCTGACGATGATCCAGAAGACGTGATAGATTCAATACGAGGATTAAATGTTGCAGATGAACTACTTCCTGCACCCGGGGGCCCTTTTTCAGCCCTCACACCAAGCATGGTACCTCAAGATATTATGGCAAAATTGGCACAACCCGAATCTGAAGGACATGGAGGTCTTCCGGATTATAGATTCGATGAATTTGGATTTTGTGTTGACGAAGATGGAACTGAACAAAGTTCTAACAAGTTGCTGGCGGATACTTTGGTGGAGGATGACCAACATCGCTTACAATGGGAGTTTTATAGTAAGGAAATAAGTTTTTCGGAGGATGAAAATAAACTACAAAAATCCGACAAATTACGAAAAATGGTGAAAGATGGTATTCCTCATACGCTTCGTCCTCAAGTGTGGATGCATTTATGTGGTGCTAACAAAAAACGTGCTACAACTGAAATTTCATATCATGAAATAGTTAAGGCGTCCAGTGACGATGGATTGGTAACTAGTAAGCAAATTGAAAAGGATTTGGTCCAGATCCTGCCCAATAATGTTTGTTTTTCCCATCCCACAAGTACAGGCGTTCCTCGTCTACGAAGAATACTAAGAGCTTTGGCATGGCTATATCCAGATATAGGTTACTGTCAAGGCACAGGTATGATTGCAGCATCTCTATTACTTTTAATGGAGGAGGAAGAAGCATTTTGGATCATGTGCACCACAGTTGAAGACTTGCTACCAGCATCATATTATTCTTCCACTCTAATTGGTATTCAAGCGGACCAGAAAGTTCTTCGTAGCCTTATATATACATATCTACCTGGAATAGATCAAGTTTTAAATGCTCATGATATTGAACTGTCACTTATAAGTATGCATTGGTTCCTTACTTTATATGCAAATATTGTGCATATGAAGATCTTGCTAAGGGTATGGGATCTCTTCTATCTAGATGGTTCTATTATTCTCTTTAAAGTGACATTAGCAATGCTCAAGATTAAAGAAAACAGATTTAATGAAATATCAAATTCAGCACAGATTTTTAATGCTCTTTCAGATATTCCTGGTGAGATTGATAATGTTGATCTTTTGATTAACACCATTGATGAGGTTTGTGGTGAGACTTTGAGTGGTGCATTAATAGAAACACACAGAAGAAGACATTTAGCTTATTTAATGGCTGACCAAGGAGCCTTAGTAGGTGACCCTAGTGTTGTTCCAAATCTTCCTAAACAGCAACTCCAAAGACGCCAAATAAAGAGAAGTAAATCAGTAATACAATCAATTTTGTTTGGCGATGATAGTAATGATGAGGATTCCGTTTCCAAAAACGTTAAACAAACTGAAATCTTGGTTGATTTAAGAGAAGCAATTTTACAAGTTTCTCGTCACTTTCTAGCACTTGAACCACAACTTGGATCAGAAGTGCAGCTAACAGCTGACTATACCATGCAGAGCCATGCAGCAGACAGAGAGAGGTATGTTAATGTATCCAAAAGTAAAAGGAGAAGAGCAAAAGCGCTTTTAGACTTTGAAAGGAGAGATGGTGATGAACTAGGATTTAGAAAAAATGATGTAATTGAAGTGATAAGTTCAAGAGATGAACATTGCTGGATAGGTGAATTGAATGGTTTGAGAGGCTGGTTTCCTGCAAGATTTGTAAAATTATTAGATGAAAAAGGAGTAAAATACAGTAGAGCAGGAGATGACTCTGTTACAGAAAAAGCAGCACATTTGGTGAGAGGAGTACTAGCACCTGCCTTTAAAAAGGTATTGCTGCATGGCATCAAAAAACCAAGTTTTCTAGATGGACCATGTCATCCATGGCTATTTATAGAAGAAGCTTCATCAAGAGAAGTAGAGAAAGATTTTAACTCTGTATATAGTCGTTTGGTGCTATGTAAAACTTACCGTTTAGATGAGGATGGCAAGGTACTTACACCAGAAGAACTTCTGTACAGATGTGTCCAAGCTATTAATTTATCACATGACAATGCACATGCACAGATGGATGTCAAACTGCGTACTCTTATAAGCATGGGCTTAAATGAAGAAGCTTTACATTTATGGCTTGAGGTTCTCTGCTCTTGTGTAGACATTGTACAGAAATGGTATTATCCTTGGTCATTTATTAATTCTCCTGGATGGGTACAGATTAAATGTGAGCTGAGAATATTATCACAATTTGGTTTTAATTTAAATCCAGACTGGGAATTGCCTTTAAAAAAAGACACACACAAC
The DNA here is from genome assembly GCA_017140195.1 of Eumaeus atala. Taxonomy (NCBI): domain Eukaryota; kingdom Metazoa; phylum Arthropoda; class Insecta; order Lepidoptera; family Lycaenidae; genus Eumaeus; species Eumaeus atala. The sequence continues at coordinate 360,160 of JAFELO010000315.1, forward strand.
CAACCATTAAAAGAAGGTGTAAGAGATATGCTTGTTAAACATCACTTATTTTCTTGGGACCTTTAATTTTTGCTATACATAGGTATGAATGTACCGGGCACATTTTAATAAAAAATTGCCTTCTAAGACCATTAGCATTGCACAATCAAAAGAAAATGGGGTATCATGGATGTAATTTTGCCGGGATCTAAATTAGTCCAAGAATCTTTTATCTTTTAGTAGCTTAATTAAAATATTGCCTATTTTACTAGTAAAATATTATGTTATAATATTATAATATATGTTAAAATATATGTTATATTAAAAATTATTTCTCTTAATAGCTGCTTGTATCGTTAATGTAAATATTTAAGATAATTTGTGTAATGTATGTAAATATATAGGTGTATTACTTTATAGCTAAGATTAAAGCAATATCTTATTATGGACTTTTTTTAATTAACGGCCCCAGATAAAACCAATAAATAAATAATAATGAATTAAAAGGTTGGAATCTTAATAAATGCTCGCGTCGTAAACAAGCTCAGAGTCACTCTGCATGCCATGGAAAAAGCTGCTTGGTATTTCTCTGCAAGACATGGTTCGAAATTAAGAAATAAGCAAGAGGGCCAGGGTAACTGATATAGCTCAGAGAATCATGAAGCCTAAGTGGCAATGGGCAGGCCACATTGCTCGCAGAACCAATAATCGCTGGGGAAGAAATGTGCTCGAGTGGCCCCCACCATAAGATGAAGTGTTGGACGGCCTCCTACCGATGGTTTGACGACTTGGTTTAGGTGACGGGGAAACCATTGGTTGCAAGAGGCTCATGACTGATCTACGGGGGAGGCCTATATCCAGCAGTGGATGTCTTCCGGCTGATGATGATGATGAAAAGATAGACTTAAACAAGTCTTTACTGTCAATCTTTTCATTATTAAGATGATTTAATATGTACCGTACTAGTATGAATGATGCGGATTACGTTCTTAACGCCAAGTTCAGATGGGAGATGAAAGGGAGCGTAATTCCCAATTATTGCGAGAGCGATTGACTGGGAATCTAACCTCACCGTGACCTGCCAGCGGTGTATTCGGCTGATCAACGAACGGGCTCTGATGACCGACAAATAGATGAGATAACATAGATAGAGAAGGGAATCCAGCCTAAAAGACGGCCGTCTAAATCGAAAGGGACCGCAAATGTACGAAGGTGGATTGAAAAGTATATTTATTATTTATCAGTCTAACCATGAAAATAAACACATACTAAATCAGTTATATTTTTATTTTTCTACATAATCACCAACAAGTTTGATGCACTTTCACCATCTCCTATTTAAAGGATTTAGGACCGTTGAAAAAAAAAAGATTCTTCCTTCAGAGTCAAAGTATAATTGAGGGACTTGGTTCCGCTACACGCGCGACCACCCGACGGGCCGCCGTACCCGCTTGAACTCGTATCCCATGTTCCACCTAGCGGAGAAAGGTCCTCAGCTTCGGCAATAAGGATGAGAATCATTCACGCACACTCACAAACAACACCACACTGACAACATCATACCACGCAACAACCCACTCCTATCAGTGGGTTGCCCCACCACCGAGTGATAAAAAATATGACCGCCGAGGGGATACTTGCCCTCAGGGATGTACCCAGGTCATGAGATTCACCTCGAAACCCGATATCTTTTCGCAGGCTCCTTTAGGCCAGCACAGAAGACCCATGCATTGCATCGCATCCTCAATATTTATGAGCACGACAAATCTATGGCCACCACTTTCCCCGCTGTCCTGCTATTGCTGGCCACAATTTTCTTGTGAAAGTACAGGACTTATACCGTCAAATCTCACTTCTCAATCATCCTGACGTCTGATCCCGCTTACGGAGGTGGCAAAAATTTTGCCTTCTACTTCCAGTTTGCTATAGGAAAAAATAGAACCAAGAAATGATCGAAAAATCTTACAAACTACTGTTGGGAACAGAGGTGAGATCTTACAAATTTTTGGGTTTTGAGGGTTCTGTAGCCAATATTACAAAACATGCAACCCTTATAATATCCGTCCGTGTGGCATGGACGCTTTACTAGGAGATTTTGGATTTTGTATGTCTGAAATTGGAAGGTAGGTATATTTTATAAACTAAAAGAAACATTGTCGCGCATGCTTCAAATTTTCGATCATTTCAAAACTATGAACTGCCAGAATGTAGGCAGTCGTCCCATTGATTTACCACATCCAAAATCGTCCTTGATTGTACATATTATGTAGTTGGTAATGAGTTGTAGATGTGATATAGACAAAGTAAAGTACCTTCACGCCTATTATCCCCGAAGGGGTACGAAAAAGTGTGATAGTACATCCATAACTCGTAAGTCCAGTAAATATACTAGAACTCCCACGATTAGCCAAGGTACTGAGGGACATGATGTCATAGGTGGCAAGCCTATGGCCCCTTTGGACACATTCCAATCCCGGACAATGTAATGCATGCATTTAATAATAGTTGATCGAACTCAGGACCCAACGCGGCTAACGGTCCTAATAGGCGACACCCGCACCGTTACGAGACAGAAGCGACTATAGAAACAATTTTATAAGCAAAGTGAACTTTATGCACATCATTTAACTAAACTAAACTGGGCAGAATGCTGCATAAATGTCAACGGCGAGTACCTCTCACACCTACGTTTCGCCGATGATATAGTTGAGTTTGTGGAATATTTGAATCCTCCCGACAAGTCTTCAACTAATGCGTTCTCCCCGTTATGACCTATGGCGCTGAAACATGGCCTCTTAATTTAGGACTGGTCCGCAAGTTTGCTGTAGCTCAACGGGCTATCGAATGTGCTATGTTAGGTGTTTCTCTCAACGACAGAATTCGTAACAAAATCATAAGGCCGAGAATTTAAGTACCCGATATCACGCAACAAATAAGCTCGCTGAAGAGGCAAGGGGCTGTTCATACACTCAGAAGAACAGATGGCTAACTGTATGTCTTGGTATATCTGTAAATCAATGAGTAAAGCACATTAGGTGATATTTTAGTTATTTGGGAACAATGGTAGCTTTGAGGTCTGTTAAAATGGTACTAACGGCTATGCATTAAATGATTTAAGGGTTTATGAGATCAGCAGTCCATTAGATTCACATTATTGCCTTGCTCTCAGCAGCTACTTGACGTTCATAGTGTACACAAATTCTTTTTAAAACAATACGTATTATTATGCCAATATATAATATTATGTTAGGCCGAAAGTTCTAGTGTATATATTGTTTAACAAGTATCATTTTTATACAGTTAAGATTAATGTATTTGCTCTAAATAATCTTCAAGGTATATTTACGCATGGCAGATACAACTAGTTTGTCATAAAAATGGGGATTCTATAAATTCAGACAAAGTGATAAAAATATGAAAGTTTTGTCATTATTTTTATAATTAGTTAAACATTACTTAATTATTTATTATATATAAAATTATTCAATTCTTTTTGTATACATGTATTAACATAGTTCAATTGAGATCACAATTATAAAAAAAAAAATATGACAGTGACAGTTTATTGTAATTTGACACTTATCGGATTCCTTCTTTTCGAGATCCGCTTTCTTGCTCTTTTCAAAATAGAAGTAAAACGTGCTTGTTCTCTCGGAGCTAAGGCCACTTGGCGACTTGCACTATTAATCAAATAAAATGGCATCTAAAGCTGAATTAGCCTGTGTCTACTCTGCTCTCATCCTTGTGGATGATGATGTCGCAGTTACTGTAAGTAATAGTATAGTTAAAATCGTCGTATGTTATATGGTTCAGTTGTAAATTTATCCATATTCATCCTTAACTCGCGAACTTGCATACCTTAACACTCATCAAATTTTGAACCATCGGACATTCCTAAGACGTTTTGGTCATCTATTTTTACAGTTCGTACCTCTAAATATTTTGTAGAAATTACGAATAATATCATGCTTTCAGGGTGAGAAAATCTCAACCATCTTGAAAGCTGCCGCTGTCGATGTCGAACCATACTGGCCAGGTTTATTTGCTAAAGCGCTGGAAGGCGTGAACGTACGAGACCTGATCACGAACATCGGTTCCGGCGTGGGTGCTGCGCCGGCCGGTGGCGCACCAGCAGCTGCCGCCGCTGCAGCCCCAGCTGCTGAAGCTGCCAAGGAAGAAAAGAAGAAGGAAGAGGAGCCTGAAGAGTCTGATGACGATATGGGCTTCGGTAAATAATAATAAAATAAATTTTGTCCACGATTCATTGAATATATAAAGTGCTCTTTTTGTGGCATATTAACAGTGATGCATACCCATATCAACAAACGAAAATGTATGCCTCAATATTTTTAAAATAGTATTGTGATAGTGGATAGCTGTGATAACATAAAGCCCTTTAAATTTAACATATAACAAAGAAGGAATGATAGAACACAAAGAAATGCGCATACCTAGTCATTTAATAGATGCGAAATAAGAGTAATACTGTTTAAAAAGTGCCAAACTACAAGTGCCCACATTTATTTCTTATTTTATGATTATGTTAAATTTATCATAAAGTATAGCAAACCCATATCAACAAACAAAACTGTGTCTCATTTTTCTAAATGTGATAGTGGATAGCTGTGGTAACATATAGCTACAAAATTTAATATACAACAGAAGAGTTAAGATAGCAGGACAACAAGAAATACATACCAAATCATTTAATACTTTACTTCAATGATGTTTGCATGTATTAGCTTCTGAAATCATATGATTGATAAAACCAACCTGAGATGTGTATGAGTAAATGTTAGAACCATTTAAATTTCATGTTCATTACACTAATACATGATTTTATTGTTTCAGGTCTTTTCGACTAAAAAGCTTTATGGCTTTGGTATTCCATTTTGAGCTCTATGAAGCTTCTTTAGTTGTAAGGAAATTAACTTTATAATAAAGTTATAAAAGAAGCATGTTTTTTATTTTCTTACTGGTCTTATTGGAGACTAGCCGTCATGGTGTTTAACATCATTCACAGCAAGAGTTCGGATCCAGAAAAAAAAGGGTGTCTCACTATCTATGCAAAGCAAATGTCAGAACATTTGCCTAATCTAATTAAGAGTAAATAGGGGATAAGCTGTATTGGATTTAAAAGATAGGCAGTGGAACCATAAAATATATGGTGAAGTAAGTTCATGAATACCAACAAGGTAATTTACAGGGATTGTCCTAAACCACAACAATGCTAATCAAATCCTATAAACAGCTGATGAATAGCATGCCACAGTCCCGTCATTATGTCCAATAAGCCACAACACACTGACTGAAACAGGTCAATTGCCGCTTCATGCTGGTCTAACCAGGTTGCAAGATTGTAGCCAGTCACAAATGGCATTGCCTCTTAGGTCTACATGTATTTCAAAGAAAATGCAATTTGAATTAGTGTTTTGATGTGATTTTTATTGAATGTATATAGGTTATATAGTGTTCTGTGGTCATAAGCCAAACATTCACGTTAGTGCCGAGGCGAATAAATAATGCGCGCGAGAGTGGGGTACCATCCCCCACTGGTCATGTTTTCTGATTTTATTTAGGATTTTTATTGATGACACTGCTCGCTTTACCGTGGCTTATTATTTCAATTTTAATTCTAAACATTTAAAAACAAATTTAAATATATCCCAAAAATTATCATTTTGTGGCAAATTTATTAAAATAAAACTAAAGCAATACTAACAATTATTTTTAACATTGTACGTAAATCAGTTCTTTTCTTGTTGACGCGGGGAAACTCATTTACGCGCCTTCACTGGCCCTGGGTGGGGTCCGGTGGTGTGTGGGGCTCGCGGCACTTTATATAGTGCCGAAGACCCACAAAAACCACCGCGAGTCCCACCAGTGCCGCCTTTGGTGAGGTGCCCCGGAACAGCAAATCATAGCACCTCAAAGGCAAGTAAGCGCCCGTAGGGACCGACGCCACCTCTACAGGCACCTCCTGCTTACTAAGAGCCGCCATCCGCTCGGTTCAATTGGCTTCGCCCATGGTGTCTCAGATCACCCCAGGCTACTGAGCCCCGCCGCCACGACAAGGCTTGAACCATGGTGGGGACATAAATCAGTCCTGTATAATTCATACTCAACACCTTCCATCAAAAAGTGTACTAAATCATCAGTACCACAAGCATACATAATAATAAATGAAAAACTAATGGAATGTATCCTATTTATTGTAACCAAATTACATCAATTGAAGCCCATATAGATAAACCAGGGTTTCTTATGAGATTGACCTGTATAAAGTTGTACCAATTTTTTTCTTACCTTTTCCTAAAAACCTTTTTCTTAGACCTTTCATTAAGGTGCTCCCTCTCCCGCCTATGGGAGACGGATCACAACCAAAAACCCAGTCTCGTCAGTTGTCACATGACAAGCACGCATAGCAATCTGATGCTGTTGGGATTCTCTTCTCTTCGACAACACAAGTTCAGGTACAAAGAATAATATTGGAGATATGCAGTTTTATGTAGTTTCCAGTGGTACATTAGATAGAGAGAAAAAGAGTACAACATCAATGCTTATAAGTAATTCTACAAATCACTAGTCCCTGAGAGGCTAGCAACTGCTTGTTTGCCCTCTTATACCCACTATAGACAAATGCCTTCAGCAGAGGAAAGGCCTTAGGATGGTGATGTCTACCTACACATATAAAATGAATATAACAATTGAAGTACACTTGTACGGACTTGTCCGTACTCATAAGCTCAATGCAATGATAGTTCAATGGAAACAACAAGTAGAAATATGCTATATGTGATAATTTTACAGTGCACATTTAGAGTGTGGTCATAGGTGTTCATCCTAGTGTCCTGACACAATTATTAATATAAAAAAATATTTCAAACCAGATCTTCATATCTGGTTTTAATTCAAGAGTAATACCAATGCACATTATGATGTCAACAATCCATGGTCAGAAGTCAGAATTAGAGAAAAAAACATAACACATTATTTTATAATAAAAAATAAGTCCATAATATACTACTCTAATTTTATTATTTACAATAAGTTATCCCCACATAGCTCTTTGTACCCCTGACAATTTGTTGTAATCTGCTAAATGTCTCCATACAATACGGCTCAATCTCCACTCCTTGACTATACCACGAGGCCTGTTAAACAAAGTGTTACAATAAGATGTAGCAGAATTAATATTTGCGATTTCCAAGGGCATATACAAACTTAGCAAATAAATACATATTGTTGGTAAAGCTATACAATGAATGCTTGTATTCTTTGATAAAATTAATTTATTATTTTAATAATCAATACAACTAACCTGGATGTTATAGCACATCTATTGTTAATCCTTAGTGGTATTGCATTCATTTCAAATTTATTGATTTCTTTATCAGCTACTTCTCTGATTTCTAGTGGTAGCACATTATTCTTTCTAAGTGCATTAATTCTTGTCCTTTCTAGAAAATGTTCCGCGCTCATACGCCTTCTCTTGACATCTCGTATCATCATCCAATTAGCCCATTTATTTCTGACTTGCTGGAACTAAAAATTAATATGTAAATTATTAATATAATGATAGAATAAACAATTTCTTATATAATGATAAAATAAACTTAGTAACTACCCCAAAGCCTGGTAGGCATTGATTTTTGATTATGAATCTACTAAAATTTGATAGATTTGAATTCATATTTCGAAAACGAAATTATTTCAACTTCAACTTTGTTAGGAATGGCAATCGGCCGTCATAGGTTAAAAGCCATTGCTGTCAATGATAAGTAGACAAGAGCTCTGATTTCGAAATTATTTTCCAGACAGCAAAATATCTGCACACTACAGTACTGACACATGACAGATCACTAATCACTATTCACTATAGGCAAGACATGGAATGATTGCTACTTAAATTCCATTTTCAATTTTAAAAAATGAGCATATGCTATTAAAGTGAATCATGAAATGTAAACTAATCTGACGCACTTAATATGAAGTTATTTTTGAAATAATATTTTATCTTGTAAGTGAACGAGCGATTTTTCTAGCACGCACTATCGTCGCTACTTGATCGTTACCACGATGCCATTTCATTTGGTACTAATTTTCACCGATCAAATGAAGATAGGTAAACGATACGATTTAAAAATTTGCATTTCATATGAAATTACATACGGTCATAAGGCATTTTTCTTTCTTGTTCTTCTTATGTAAATAAAAATATTAATTGTATTATACTGACTTAAAAGGTGCCCAAGAGACGTAAGTGTGGTATATCATTACGTTGAGCTTCAATGTTACACACGATTGCACTTCTCATATGACTATTGGAGAATTTAATATAATAACGGCCACGCTATTGAGTAATAATATATATACTATACTTCATAATTTTTACTTACTTCACACCTGCCTGTCCTTCGCATATTCTTACCTCACCTTCACGCTTATCGGGACCGTTATGGGCATTATGTTATGAATCTTCCTGAGTTTATCAAATGTTGTATATATTTAAAAAAAAAACTCTTTTATAGTAGGTATATTAGTACTGTTTTATTTTGTAATGTGCTCATTATTCTAATTCAGGTGAGAAATATATTATTATTTCGTTTACAAAATTTGTATAACAGTGTAATTTATACATACATAAAACTATATTAATTCATTCATTCATATTTTTTTTACCTTAAACGTCTTTCTTATGATACTCATTACCTCATAATAATATCGTTAGAGAAGGGATGCCTAGGTTAATACAGAAGGAAAATCAAAATTTATAACTATCTTAGTCTCTCTAATCTCGCATGCGCATTGCACAGAGGGAAAAACATGAAGGAAAAAGGAAAAAAACAGAGTGAGCCACATTTGCTAAATCTTTCGACTTGGACGCCTTTTAGGCTGGCTTCCCTAATCTATCTATACAATATTTAAACACCCTGTTGTTCCTGTTAAGGGCATGATCGGAATCGATATTCAATTGTAATAATTCATCTCATTTAGTACTAATGTTCAATTTAAAAAATCATAAGAAATATTAATTCACTACAATATTGTAAATAACAAAAGATGTTTTAGCTCTGCCATTTCACGCAGTGCTATTTTTTTGAAAATACGCAAACAACGCCGCGCGCTGGCGTCACCTACAGCAGGCCGTGATTACGTGGTTCTATCAGCTAATTGTATTTTACATGCATCGGTATTCCGTATCATGAAATTTTCACCTTCCTACTAATTTAGTTAATCAAAGTTAGTTTAAAAAACATTCATTCTGACGAAAGAGCACACTTTAACCCGCGGCCCAGTATGTCTTAAGTAATAAAGCTAAAGTTGGAGTGCTATCAACGTTGGCAACGCCACGTACTCTGAAACAACATGTAGATCCTCGTAGCACCTATGTACTTCTGCAGTCTTACGGTTGGACCTTTCGAGACACATCAACATGTGAAAACATTCCTGATTAAAATAACACATTCCTAACATACGTCACTCACGAAAACGAACAAAGTAATATAAAAAACGGACGTTATTTAGGCAGGAAATCACGTGTGGAAGTAAATCAAGTTTGAAAACTACTACTTAAAAATGCTCCGCGCTCGAGGTCAACGCTATAAAGTTGCCATGCGCACATAGCGAGGTACACTGCAGCGATTGATCATCTCACTTCACGATTTCAGTGCGGTATATTAAATGTGACGCGATAATTACAATTATTATTCCACCTGTATGCATATTCAACCTTGGATGACAGATAACCGCGCAGTTGTAGTTCCAGTGTGATTTACGTAAAAGAGTCGCGTATCGTCGCGTCACACATGTGCGTCAGTTGTACATAGTGCATCCGCGCCTATTTACACATTATTCTTCAAACTGATACCGTGTGCCTGTCTGCTACAAACACCCTCACCCCCAATGGACCAGCTACTCACGAATCGCACGAAACATGACACCGTAGATGTCATTTAACGCCGGTATTATTTGAACCATAGGTACAGCCTCAGTTCCACTGCAACCACTATTTCTTACTAATTAATAGTCTCCTCCTATAACGTAAGTAAAGTGACATCTTCAGTGTCGCGTTTCGTACGGTTTGTGAGTAGCCGGTGCGCCATTGGGGCGGCGGCAGTCGTAAAAAGGCACCGAATGTTCTTTTGCCCCCTCCCCCTATTCTATTTAATATATGTAATATATGAAGCCGATAGAAAGATTCAGTTGGGTTGGGCAGCATTCCGGAAGCTTCATCACATTCTCACGTCGCCTATACCACAGAGCTTGAAGACAAAAGTCTTCAACCAATGCGTTCTCACTGTATTGACCTACGGGGCCGAAATATGGCCTCTTAATTTATCTCTGGTCGGTGGGTGCTTCTCTGTATGACAGAATTCGAAGTCATAACGCAGAGAATTGTAGTATCCGATATCTGGTGATGAATAAGCTCGCTGAAGTGGCAATGGGCTGGTCACACACTCAGAAGAACAGATGGCAGATGGGCCAGTAAGGTTCTGGAGTGGAGGCCGCGTTTAGAAAAACCAAGTGTTGGTCGTCCGTTCACCAGGTGAGAAGATGATCTTCGTGCTGTAGCCGGTTCGGGATGGATGCGACTAGCTGGTGATCGGTCGTCTTGGCGTTCATCGAAAGAGGCCTATGTCGCTCTGTAAAAAAAAAACAGACAAAACTGTAAAAAATCCTCTCTCGAATTTACAAAAACTCATGTTCTAGTCGGTTCTCTAATAGGGATTGTAGGCAGAGAAATAGAGCACCACACATCTTCCAACAAAAACAAAAATAATGTTAGTATTTTTATAGTGTTGATAATGCATTTGCCTTATCTATTTAAAAAAATGTTTCACTTCTAATATTTGTTATTTAACATTTGACATTGGCTGCACTCTGTTGGCATTTCATTTAAAATTGTAAATTTTGAATTCATTTGTGTACGTTTTTTAACTTTTACAAAATACTAAATAAAACATAGCTATGGCTTAACTATTTCCGAACGTTTAGCATACCTTTGGGTTAAGAATCTAGGTATTTAAGTTTGCTTATTATTGTTTTAAGTAAATAGTGAAAGTAAGAATAATTAATTTGATTCTGTTCAAAAAGAATATACGCACCATGAGTTCAAGTTTTAAGCGAAGTTCCCAAAGAAACAGTAGCAGTACAGATAGCAAATCTAAAATTCCGAGGCAAGAAGATTACTTCAAGTCTACATTAAGACAATGTGGTCTATTTATAAAATATCCACCACATAAGTGTACCGCCTCTGAAGATATAATTGTTATTATTCGTAATATTAAAAAAGTCTTACAACAACATGTTGATTATCCTCAAAATGTCACTAAGTTCTACTCAAACTTTGAAGAAGACTGCAAGGATATTGCTATTTTCAGGCATTACTTATTTCCAAATATTGTTAGGGTAATTGACCTTAACGAAACAGCCCTATACGACAGTGTCCTTAAAATACTTTTAAATGTACCTATACTTCAAAATAAGTTAGTTGATTATATTTTTGAAAAGGCTATTGACTTAGCCGCTGAATCCAAATGTGGATCATGGATACAGATGATTCTTAAATGTTTTTCTGGTCTTGATAATATAGTCGATGGAGAAAAAATTTCAACACATCTTATAAACCTGTTAGATGTAACTTCGGAAAAAATAGTCCGATTGGAAATTGTTACAGCCATACCAGATATAATAGGAGACCAAGAGCATGATATTATTGCTGCAGAGATGAGCAGGATAATGAGCGAAGACCATGATCTAATTCCAGCAATTTTGGACTGCTTGTCATATTTGAGTTTATCTGATGAGCAATATGGGCAATTACAAAAAAGAACTTTGAGTATCTTAGCAGCATTATCTAAATGTAATCATTTTCCAAATTTTGTCAAATTTCTTTTGATGCCTGGATGTGTAAATGAAAATTCATATTTAGATGCAGTACAAGGGCTACGTAATGCACTAGGGTGGCCTTCTTCAATATTGAAGCCACAAGACATTGCTACAAGTCAGGTCCTTACTGCAACAGCAATAAGAAGTTCCATGATATCATCAAAAGCAATAGCTAATTCTTGGATCAAAATAATATCAGGATGTAAAGTTAATATTGATCATAAACCTATAGACTTTATAATATTATTGATTCTGTATTCAACATCAGAGGACAAACAAAAACAAGTTGAGAATGTATTGAAAAAACAAATCAAAGCTAGTGTACTCAAAGAAGATTTAATTGATGACGCATTTGAAAAGTATGTTCCAATTTTGAAAGATAATTTAAAACAACTGATAAACCTAACAAATTATTTACTGAAAATAAATTCTGAGCCAACATTGCAATCATTTGCATTTCATATATATATGCTGATGTTTTGTAAGCTAGTGGACTGCTGTCAAACCATTGTTGCAGAGCTACTTCAATTAGGTCTAGATACCAAAAACTGTCTTTTAAGCGTATTATCAATACTTAACAGAGTTGCAGAGAAGAATATTACTTTATTAAAGCCCCAAAGTATCCAAATGCTGATGCTGCTTGACAGAACTGATAATATGTCTTTATCAGAAATAAAAGCTGTAATGAACTTAGTTTGCGGACTTGCATACAGTTTTGAGAATTCTGTGATTAGGGATGATGTTCATATGATAATCAGAAAAGAATTGGGCAGCTCTAATCTCCTTATAAAGATACAAGGGATATTGGCTGGTACACATGCTGTGAAGTACCTTATAAATTCAAATAAGGGAATAGAGGAAATACGAGAACTACCAGATGATATAACTTATGGGTCCATAAACTATTTTCCTGAAGGTGATCTATATGAAGCTGCACAAATTATTGACTTGGTACATCGTAGTACAAAGCAAATTCCCAATATGATCACATTCTTTTATGATGAGCTGTGCCAAGTCATCAATTCTATTGATTGTATCAACAAACACTTTTTAGTGTGGATAACAGATGCTGTAACTAATGATTTGCAACAAAATTTCATTGTTGATAACATAGAAGCAGAGAAAGTTGGTGGAATAAAACTAAGCCTACAATACAGTTTAAATACTGACAGTGAAATGGATGAAGTTATAGCTATTAATATAGGTGGCTTAACTTTTGAAGAAAAAGATGATGTGAATATATTTGTATTACCTTCATTGTTCCATGCTGTTCAAACATTACATAAAACAAAATATGATACAGATCTTTCGAGTATAGATGCATTATTAGGATGTCCAATCATTATGCCTATATTTGATGTAGATTCCCTAGAAGATATGACTAACTCTACAGTGCTTAATATTTTAGATTGTTTAGTGCATTGTTCTAATTGGTTTCGAGAGTTGGTTAATGCTTTTGCTTCCCAGTCAGATCTTTCTCTAAGATCTAAAATATTTTACAGAATAATGCATATACATGAAATTGAAAATTTAATTGAACAAATATTGCTAAAGATCAATTTTAAATATAGCCCACCATCATACAATATCAATATCAAAGGTGCCAACAGGGAACAAAAAGAAAAAGGTATAAAAATAGTGCAGAGCAACAAATCTAGAATTCAAAAAAGGAATATTCAAGATGAATCTATGCTACCTGTGACAGGTCGTACACAAGCTACACAAAACAATTTCCAGTCTGTACAAAGTAAACTTAGTATCACATGTAACATATCTTTTAGACCATTAGATTTAGACCTCTTAAATCTACTGAATGCTGAATTAATAGAGGAGCATGAGACAGGTAATGGATTAACAGTCGAAGTACTCATATTTATTCTTAAATACATAAATCCTAATGTGGAAAAACTGTTACTATCAAAGATAAAACGAACCACCTTTCTTACTAAAGAGGACAATGTTGAAGTTTATAATAATGAAAAGTCTGAAGCTTGCGCTAGAAATGTTAATGGTGTTTTACCTAAAATTATGGAACATTTGAAATTTATTACTACATATCTAGACAATCACGTTAAGGACGAGTCCCTGCAGTCCCAGAATGAAGGAAGTGTGATATGCAATGCTAAAACATTTCAATACATTTCTTGTTTAGAATGTATTTACAATTTTTGTAATATATACTTTAGGTGGATAGGTTTTAAAAATCACCACATAGCCTTATTGAAAACTTCCTTGCGAACTGTTTGCTACGTGGAGAATGAAAATTTAACTTCTTTGAAAGATTTAACATTTGCTGTAGCCAAAAGTTTACAAAAACATGAAAAATATTGCCTACAGATTTCAACTGCAGTGGCTCTCATAGAATTTCTGGGTACTATCAAAGAATTTAGTACAAGTAATACTACTACATATAAAATTTTAAGGGACCTAGCAAATAATTTTTTATCCCGGCCATGGAAAACTCCCGATGGTGTTATAGAAAAAGGAATTGTATATAATCAAAACATAGACACTTTGGCTAGAGTTTACTTCGTCAATAACGAAGTTCTAGCATTGAAGAATATAAGTTTAATATTAGTGAATGAAATTGAATCATTAAAAAATCGCAATCATACACTCAACACTTTCCAATGTGTTAACAAAGTAAATTTTCCAATTATATATCGAAACTTAGGAACTGCTTTACAAGAAGTAACCAAAAATAGATTAAACAAAGGAATGACCAACAACGAACACATAGAACTATGGAAAGATATAGCAATTATATTACGGTGTATGTCTGAAATATCTAAAATACTTGGTAATAGAAACAATTTAACATCTCTATTTAAAAAATCCATACCTATGATCAAATTGTTTATTGCTCAAGGAATACCAATAATGGAATCAGAATTTAAAAATAAGACGCAGGAAATCTTGGAAGTACTGAAAATTTTACAGCAAACGACGAGATTCTTGCAATCTTTATGTTGTCACTCTCGTTTAAAAAAAGATACAGCACTTATGAGCAAAGTACCATACATGAGGCAGCTACTTGAAACTCTTATTTACAAAGTTAAAGCTATGTTAACTGCTAACAAATGTTCTGAAGCATTCTGGATGGGTAATCTTAAAAATAAGAATATTCATGGTGAAATAATACCTACACAGGAAAGCACAGAAGCTGAAGAACCGGAGGAAGACTGTGATGATCAATTACCTGACGATAGTGACAATACAGATGATGAAATGCTAGATCCAGATTCAAAAAGTTTGAGTGATATTGTTTAATGATTTTTAAGAAGCAATTTAAAAATGAAGCTCTCATTGCAATTATGAACATTATAATTTATGAAGTTTATGCGAATGTTTAGAATAAAACTACTATAACGGATTTACATATATTACATATTATATTTACATAATACGGGTCGTGGTTTATTTTAGTATTTTAGATGGTAGCTGTAAAGCTTCTGAAACGTCAGCTTTCTAAAACAAGTAATAAATAGTGATAAAATCCATTAAAGTAATTTTATTATAATGATGCACATTCATAAATATTAAAGTACCTATAATAGTAAAACGTTTTTAAAGAAAGTGTCCTTTAATAAAATTCAAACATAATTGAAGTTTTTTCTTAAGAATTGAGGCGATACCAAAGCCTCTTTAATATGTACGTTAAACCTTACATTCTGTTCGGTCTCCCAGAGCCATCTATGGAGAAACGGCACTAAAAGGGTCATGATCTCATGTGTCGTCATATTCGCAACCTGTCTTTACTTCCTTTTTTTCCTGAACCTAGAAGCCCCCACGCAAATTGTAATCGAGAAAAAAAGAGAAGCAATCATTTCGATAAAATCACCGCATCCCCAACATTCTGGACCTTCTTCGCCGATTAATTCAAGAATCTGAACCTGTGGATTGGATATTTCGTTAAGAAGATACGCACCGCTTCCTTTCGCTGGATGAATGGCGTGCTTACTGCTGGAAGTAGATTCTTCTGGAAGAAAACGCATTTGGACGAGATCTGGACATCCAGCTATCCTATCCAAAATCCTACACTTCATTTGCTGAACATAGTGCTAATTCTCATTTTCTGTGTCACTATTTTCGCGCTTAGTGCTTCAGTGTTATCCTTTGTCTGCTAAACAGTCCTCAGCAGAGCTGTTATCACCACTCCTTCTTTACGGGCTTTTTACGTGAGTACACCGCCTTTCATATTACATCACCGAAATGAGCCGACATGCAAATCACGCGATAAGTCTCCGTATCGAGTAATTTGCGAACCCGAAATTGAACATATAGTTCGCGATCTCGTTAGGAAACGTAGAATTTTGAAATCTAGACTCACAAAGTTATCAACGTACCGAGTAAATCACTCGTTAATACGAAAATGTATAAAAGATAATAAACTTAGCCTAAACTGCCTTAAGGCAAATCATACTGTTGAGTCATGCGTATTCGGATTGTGCCGCAGGTGCAATTTCCAGTATATATGTATTATCTATGGGTGCAATATCAAGCACACTTCTGAAATCCATCCTCCGACACCTCCGAGCGAAAACAACGCACTACGCGCTATCCCTCAGTGCGCACGCACATACGCAAATTCAATCGCCCGGCGCAAACCCATCTACACATAAACCGGTTTCGTTATGCAATATTCTAGTACAAGTAACTGATAAGAATGATGTTTGTCACACCGCAGGCATGTTACTTGACAATGGGAGTCAGATGTTTTATAACACAATCCTTGGCAAAATTATTAAACGCGCCATTAGTCCAGTCCATTCAGAAAGTTCGCGGAGTAGGTAATTCGGTCACGCAGTGTACGCAAACCTGTGATTTGAAATAAAATCGCGCATTAATGTCTAGTCGAGTAATAACATTGCTTTCCTCTGCCAAATAACTTCTTCGATGCCAATCGTATATGAAAATCGTGCAAATTTCTGTATCCCCGAAAATGTACAGTTGGCTGACCCGGAGTTTTTAGACTTTCAAAACATCGACATCTTAGGAGAAACGTATTCTCAATCAGAACGTCGTTTCTTATCGCTCGAGAAACGATTAGAGCGTTCAGAGAATTATAAAGCCATGTACCTCGACTCTATTCATGACTATGAGAGGTTAGGTCACGTTTCGTAAGGTAAAACGAAATTTTACGGATCACCTCACTATTTCTTTGTTCATCATGATGTTTTCCGTGAGGACAGAACCACGACTAAATTTCGTGTGGTATTCGACGCCAGTGCTGCTTCCGGCTCGGGCAAGTCGCTGATGCAAATGGTAGGTTTGATGATACAGGGAGGCCGCATATCGATGCGGGACAGGCTAGGTACCGACCTAGCCTGTGCCAATATCGAGAAAATGTATTGACAGTGCTTGATGACCGAACCGCAAAACGACCTGAAGTTAATTCTGTGCCGCGATAATCCCGCACTTCCTCGCGATGTGTATCGTATTACCACCGAGCGAGCACCACCATTTCAAAGTGTACGTTGCTTGAAACAATTAGCGGCGGAATGTTTCAATACCGATGTGCAACGGATCATCACGGAGGATGCTTATGTTGTGGAGGATGATTATGTTGATGCTATGATCACAGGATCCGATGATAAAGGCGAATTACTTCGTCTTTGTCAAGAAACCGTGCAAACTCTGCGGTTAGGTTGCTTTTCACTACGCGAGTGGATTTTCAACTCTAAGCAGTCGGCACTAGGTCCAAACACAGGCGCATTAATTGATGTGAACAAACAGCTGGCTCTCGATAATAACTAGTACAAAAAAGCTAGGCATTGGTTGGAATAATTTGACCTACCAAGTATATTTTAATATGCAGCTAGATATTAGTAACGACAGCAAGGTAACTAAACGCAGTATATTATCTCATACTTCGCAAATTTTCGATCCCTTATAGGGATTTTATAGCCAGCGATTACGCGAGCTAAGGGGTCGTTGCAACAGATGTGGCTTATCAAACTAGACTGGGATGACGAAGTTCCATCTGACGTCACATGCACATGGAACCGGCCTGTTGAATCGCTCGCTGCAGTTTTACACACTATCCGGGTGCCGCATATGTGGCGTACGGTCGGATGACGATTCGTCATGTGCCACAGACATTTTACTCTGAGATAATAGGCACTGTGTTTTTAAAATTTGGAAGTTGGGTGTACTTTATGAACCATTACAACATAATGTACGATAAAAAAAGATTAAACGTAGCACCGCCCCATCACGTTACTTTCCAATTTAGGCTCGAAAGGCTCAGTGTTAACCGAAATATCCCCGGAGGAATATCATTCCATAATCAACAATACGGTTTCACCGCTGCGCGATCTACAGTCCATGCCACCTTATTGGTAATAAAAAAAGAGTAGTTGTTCCAGACGCTAAATACGTAGTGGGAATATCTCTAGACATCAGGTGCATTCGATAACGCCTAGGGCTGATGCTACTTCTTAAATTTAAAAAACGGGGGATGCTACTCGAATATTTATTCTATCATATATTCCTACTTGGTAAACAGCATAGCTAAACTGCAGCTCGGCCATTTTCCATATATGAAAAGTTTGACTCGAGTCTGCCCACAGGGCTCGGCACAATAACCTTGTTTATGGAATACATATTGGATTCGATGACTTGTTTTCCTTTGCACCCCCGGCGTTGTATACATTGGTAGGATACGGAGATGATGCGCTTCTGATAGTGCAGGCAAACTCGCGATCGGAAGAAGTTGCAATGTCCAACAATTGTCTTAGTTTAACCACGTCTTGGGGAAAAAGAAATCGATTAGAATTCGCAACGCAAAAAACCTTCCAAATACTACTAAAATGATCATTGCAATCCACTCCATATGTTAAACTTAACAATGTATTAGTTAAACGGTAAGGGGGTGCGTTTGCTCTTTGTGCCCCTATTATAAGAAGAGGGGACTAAAGAGCATGAGCAGGAGGCGCTCTTTGTAAGCCTCTTATAGGAAGAGAGGACAAAAGAGAAAATAAGGTGGCGCTGTTGCGCACGGGGCAATGGGCGAGGATAGGAACCCCATCCCATTGCACTGTCCCAAAGTCATTGGGGTTGTCCTGTAGTGTGGGACAACCCCAGCGGTGAAGGTGGAGTCGGTCCTTTAGGTGGCTGACTAGCCGTCGAGGTGCCTTACCAGAGGTGGCACTCGCGGTGATTTTTGTGGGTATTCGGTACTGTAATGTGCCGCGAGACCCACTGGACTCCACACAGGGCCTGTGAAGGCGCGTAAATGTGTTTCCCCGCGTCAACAAAAATGAGTAAATTTTTTTGTTCTAAACTAGTACCGTCTCTCCGTGATTGTTCGACCGAAGGTGACTGACATGAACAAACTTCACATCACGACTTATGGGAGTGTGGTGTTTGGCAAGTTGAACGAAACATAAAGGTGGGTACTGAACAACGTCACGAGGTGTTCTAAAATCGGCGTAACATGCTCGTCAAAACTCTGTGCACCGCTTTCGCCGCCAGTTCACTCAAGATGGAAGACAGCGAGGCCGCGATGGTATCTTTGAATCTACTTAATTATTTGTAGCCAGCGGATAAAATAATATTGACGCTCGGTAAGGGAGATAGCCCCATTGGCGCTAAATAGCCCCATCTGGCAACACTGAACCGCGTAACAGTCAAAGGATTCGCCAAAAAACCGACAGCCGGGTAGAGCACTCAAAGCGAGCGGCTCGTTGCTCGCTGGTTTCCCCGTAACACGACGTACAGTCTTCACGAACGCTCGCGGTGTAACATGTTACATTACACCTCGTGACGTTGGTCAGTACACACCTTAATTGATAATGTTCATAACGTTACGGGATTAGTTTACTGTGATCTTGTGGACAACGTGGGAAAACTAGTTTTTCAACAATTTTGTCATGTTTATTTACTGCCAGTAATGGCAGTAAATAACCATAGGTCAATCATAGTAATGCCCCTTATAACAACTAAGTAAATATCACAAGGAATAGTCAATATCATTTATCTACATCTCCGTGGTGCTGGGCTTGACCTGGTTGGCCTTTATTTCTCCTAGATTGCATGAATAATTGCAACCAAGATGGCTGTTTGAGAAACTTATGACTGAATAAAACCTATATTTTAAATTCAAAATTAATTTCGTATGAAGCTGAATTTCTCTATTCAAGTGTGACAGCATTTAAATGTTACTTATGAAAGTTTAAGATGTTCCAAAGATATGCTTTTAAAATTTATGTAGTAAAACATTTGTTTTATTGGTCATTTGACCTAAGAATAAAACCACTAAGCAAACCATGGATTTTTTTAACGAATTCGTTGTGGACGTACTACAACCTGAAACTATAGAAATTATACGTATGACTACAACCAATGATGCTGAAGAGCCGAATTGCGTCCATCACTGAGGATTGTTTTGGCGAATGAAGATACGCGATCGCCAAACACTTTATTTAACACATCGAATTTCCACTGAATTTTTTTCATCATAATCATTTGTATATTACATGCAAACAGTGTTATTTATATCAGAACTGGCGCTACAAATTTTGAAGTTATAGGCTATGATGACGTGTTTTGTATGTTCCCGTTAATTTAAACGTTGGGGAAAAAAGAAAAACAGGAAAGAAAGGTCAAAATGTATTTAGATTTAGTACAATCTCTGGGGTGGCCCCATGGTCGACTTCATATGAAGCGATCGTACATTCTGCCAATGCTTCTTCAACAGAGACACCAAGAAGTTGATTGATAAATGCACATTCTGGGCAAGTTCATCAGGTGTCATGTCCACATGCCCAACAGCAACAGACAGGCACAGAACCTAAAACAATATTATAGTATGGTCAATAATAAATATAAGTAATAGCATATAGAAACACGAACACTACCTAGTGTCATTCTATTGTATCACATTTAATAGGAAGACGTAGTGCCATGCTGCATAAGAGGTGACAGTGCCATGCATAGTGCAAGACACTACATCCTCCAATACAACGGAATTGGATTGGCACCCCGAGGCGCATCTGGCTCATATAATACCACTGTAAAGTGACATCTCCAGTGTCGCATTTCGTGTGGTTTGTGAGTGCCGGTGGCCCATAGGGGGAGGGGCGGTTTAAGGAGGACGACGCATCAGCATAGTAATTATGTGCATGTTCATGGCCAATGGTAGTCACAAAAACGTTCCCATTGCTCGTTTGCCTCCTATTCTATATTAAAAATAAAAATAAGTGCTCAAGACCAAAAATAAAAGGCTAAGTTTCTGTGTAGACCATAACAGCAACATCACAGTTGAGATTACAAATTCGAGTTCTCTTTATGCTTGTCATTTCTCACAATATATTATGCATGTAACATACCTTCTTCATTTGGAATTTGATTGTTCCCTTGACTTCATCAATCTTCTGGGTCATAGATTCTTGATGGGATAATAAACCAGGGAATTTGCCAGCTTTGTTAAGACCAGGTCCAAGAAGACGTGGGATTTGCTTGATAAGTGACTCTGATGCAAGGAAAGCATCAAACCTGTAAAAGGAGATATTTATTTAATAAAAATCAATAATATTTAATATTGAATTGCAAAATTTAAAATCAACCTAACAATTCGTACATTAGAGAAATAATTACAAGTCCTATACACACAGTACTTATAAATTATGCCTGTAATTAAATGAGTTAATATTATAAAATATATTTTTATCGCAAAAATATGAATGAGCAGCTAGGTCATGAGTATGTATTACAAAAGTATAGCAGTTACTTAAAAATATGTGAAAGAGAATGAATACACAACAATGGCCAATTTGCCATGTTAATTTAATTAAAATTTAGTTAAGAGACACACAACTTTGGTAGTACATTCGTAGTACATTCAACTCTTTAAGGGCCTAATGAGTCAGAGTTGTGACATTTTGTGCAGTAAGTTTTCAGCAGCAAAGAGGGTGACGCATTTGTATAATACTTGGTTGTATGATTGTTTAAAGACATTGATAGTCACAAAATGGCTTCAGTGATTCCTTATGGCTACTAAAAAATTGTACTGAATTTACTTACTTTTTGGCTAGTTTCTTGACAAGCTTCTTGTTCTTGTTTAACTTCTTCAAAGCTTCAGCATCCATGCATGGTACATTGAGGGACTTTGCTTCATCACAATGTTGTTGATCACCAAGGACGCATACTTGCATTTTAGGTCTTGGGATATACTTAAGCCTGTTAACGTTGAACTATTACAATATAAAATAGTACAAAAATAATAATAGATGATTTAATTAATGATATTGTCAGTAAATTTTAATCATCAAATTCAGATAATACATGCAATAGTTTTTTATCCATCACTCTGGTGACTAGACCCAGCAAGACTGGAGGGGTACTAATTGCTGAAGGTAGATCTACTATCATTTAAATTAATAAAATGTATTTATCCAACTTTAAACATCCAACCCTTGCATCAAGCTGCAGGTAA
This sequence comes from Eumaeus atala, assembly GCA_017140195.1. NCBI lineage: Eukaryota > Metazoa > Arthropoda > Insecta > Lepidoptera > Lycaenidae > Eumaeus > Eumaeus atala. The sequence goes on from JAFELO010000315.1 coordinate 382,469, forward strand.
GACAGTGATTTCTTGTTGCTTGGGATTGACTTTCACTGAAGTAACATATCAATATACGATAACATTAAACATCTACTGAAGGTGTATGGGCTTACCCAAATCCTCCTTGGTCATAGCGTGCGTAAAAGTTCGGTAAGCCGAAGCCAACCTACCCGTTATTTAAAGACTTCGGGTAAAGTCCCGTCAGTCTAAGCTGACTCCCTGTACAGTCACATTTTGGTGGACTACAGTATTAAGGTTTAACAATTTTGCTCAGCGGTACCCTGCACTGTTTCAGTATAACAGTCCACAAAAATGTGCTCTCCAGGTTAACATACTTGACTGTGCCGGAGAAACGCTTGTCCTTTTGTGGGTCATAGTTCTTCAGACCAATTTGTAGTTCAACGGTTTCTAAAAAGTGCCGCTTTTTGTCCTTAGAGGCTTGAAGGACAGCATTTACGCATTCGTAAAGCGTATCACGGGATACTTTAGACCTGTAAAAGAGGTTAGGAGTATACTTAGTTTAAACGTAATATTTATGGGTAAAATTATGTTACACAGAAGAAATTTGTAATTTATATAATACGACAATAGCTTAGAGTTCACATAATACACTCCAAATAATCCAAAATATTGGGATTGCGACAATTTTCATAGATTTAAACTTACATCTTCGACTCGAAAGCTCCTCACTCACTGACGTCAAAGTCTAAAAGAAATCACAAATGCCAATTTGCGGTTCATATGTCATGTCATTGAAAATGTCATTTTATTATACTTTTTGTTGCTTGTTTCGGTAATGATCGATTACATATAGAGACTTTGGAGAATAGTGTTACTATCTTTTTTAATACCGATAAAGTGGAAATATTTGAAATAAAACATAACGATAATTCGTTAATCTTAAGATTTCATCAACAACACATAAACATATTGACATTATAGGCGATGATTATACGGAAGACGTCATAGACTGCAAGTTTTGGTACATCTAGTATCGATAATAACATGTAACTAAAAAAGTTCCACTGGAGCGAACTCCGGAGCATACTTTCGCAGCACAATCGGAGCAATACCATCGCGCCCACTCAACTTGTGAATGTCCAGGGCAAGAAGTACTTTACGCACGGCACTCCGCCTGAATATAGCATCCAGGATCGAGTAATGACACCGCGGGACAGAAGGCGGCGGTGTTCCCTGACCAAAAACGAGTTCTGTAGGCATTTCTATGTGCTAAAGGAGTCGGTCTATTGCGATTTTTCCGTTATAGGATCTGTTAGGCACGTCTAGACGCGGGGAGTCGCCATCGCTATTCACGCGTAGCCAAAGATCGTAGAAAAGGCGACGATAGCAGATAAAAACACACATTTCACTTCGTAAATTTTCTAATTTAAAAATTGTTCTAATTTATACGCTGGGTAGGTAAGTTAAGATGAATCCACCGGAGAAGATATGGAGCATTCGACTTTTTCTTTTGTTTGCCCCCAGTAAAACGGACATAGAGGACAGACCTGCCCTAATGAAACGCTAATGATTAAACAAGCATAATTTATCAGATTCAAAGTCTCAACATTACATTGAGATCGAGCTAATGAAGATAACAGTCATAGGCTTTATTTGTATAAAATATGATTTTGGCTAGCTCGTGATAGGCTGGAAAGGATGTGGCTATATTTAAAATAAGACGGGACTAGGCAAATTTTGAAAATGAGAACTATTACAGACACGTCTTTATAGAGCATTTGGACAGCTATGATCATAATTAATACGTGAAAAGACATCGTTAGAGGTCATTTACGCTTATACGTCAAAATTTAGAAAATGTGATTTGACCATGTTTGAAAATTACCGCCATCTGACATTGGTATATTCCCAATTATAATCTAACAAAAGACAATTAATAATTTCAGAGATATACGGAGACGAATGTACACGTGGAAGTGTGTTTTCACCAATAACATTTTATACCCTTCATCATAATACATTAATTGAGAAATTGGATATCTGTGGCATAAGGGGGGCCTCTTAGCAATTGGCGTGAAGATTATCTGAAAGATAGATCATTCCTGGTCAAATTTGGTGATGTACCGGTAGGCACAGCACAGGGCTCAATACTGGGCCCATTGCATTACATTACGTAAATTAATAATCTGAATTAGTTGATAAAAAAATGTGAAATACCAATATACCAATATACCAATTCGTCGATGACACTTGTCTGGTATAAGTCCAAAGTAACATCAAGATTGCACTTTCATCCCTACAATCAGGGTTTACTTTGCCGACTAAATGGTCAGACGACTCCGGACTTGTGATGTCATGTGAATGTCAGCAAAACTAAACTCATGTATCCATAATCAATGCAGGACTGCACCAACATTGATAGCCCATAATCATTCCTGTCTGTACACAGGTTATAAAAGGTAATGTGACTGTGATGCTATTGAATTGGTAGATAGCTACAAATATCTGGGTCTTTTGATTGACAATCGCTTTAAATGAACGCAGCACATACGACATATCTGTGATAAATTGTGGACCTTTCTGGCTAAGTTTTGCTTTGACTAAAGATAATATTCCCTTCCATATACGATTACTATTTTATAAAAGCTTAGTAGAATCCACCGTATTTTACTGTTTAAGTAGCTACGGGAGAACATGTAAGACACACATTGACTCTATATATAAGCTGGAAGTAAGTTTGCTCAAAACGATTGTACCCCACAGAGTAAAAAATGAGTATGAAAGCAACGACCCCGGACTCTTTACATAAAGTAAAACTATGTCAATATATGATAAAATAAGTTTATACCCTTCTAAAGGAAAACTTTTCAAGACATTAAATACAATGATTACCGTCATCACAATAATACCGAATGCTAGCCACATTGTCTCTCAGAGTAAAAATCACTATGGAAAACAACTTTAAGAATACAAAATACCAAAGCTATTAAATAGTTTGCCACTGATCCTAAAGGAAGGAATTCATTAAAAGATATTAAAAATAAACTTAAAACGTTTTATAAAACTGATAAAAAAATATCCCAGCGTCATATTTTTTTACAAAATAAAAAAAAATAATTATATTATAATATACACATAACATCATATTTTTACTTCATTAATACTACACTAACTAAATAAATTCTTAAAATACTTCAATAACACTACACTAATTAAAACTAAAATGCATGTATCTAATTTACAAATATAAAACTAAATATTATAGCGAATTTAAGCGCAAAATCCCCCTGTGCCTGTATATTGCAATACCACTCGCTAACTTCACATTAATATTGGGTTTTTGATACACCGTAACTGTATTGTAAATGGTTTTTATTTTATGTTTCAACTTAAACAACATTTATTTCTAAGTCATACATGAATATTTTTCAATTCCGATAATGTTACACACATATATGCGTTATATAGTTGTTGCTAAGTCATACATAAATATTTTTCAATTCCGATAGTATATATGCGTATAACCTGATCTCCTTTTTATTTACTTTTGTTGTCTATATGAAGCTATAGGCAATTATATGACGGTAGTTTTCATCTTCATATCATCATCATCATTATCAGCCCTTATCTGTCCACTGCTGGAATGAGGCCTCTTTCAATGAACGCCAAGACGACCGATCTCCTGCTACTCGCATCCACCCCGGTCCGGCTACTGCAAGGAGAACGTCTTCACACCTTGTGAACCGTCGAACAACATTTCGTTTTCCTAAACGCTGCCTCCACTGCAGAACCTTAGATCATTTAACACTCGATAAGTTACGCCAACAAATCGTCTAACAAAAGTGTCTGCCACTTTGGTGGCACCTACACAACATACCGGCTTACTATGTAAATAAATCAGTCGCTTACAAAAACACTTTGTATTGTTACAAATGCACACTTACATGAAAATGCTACCCAGTTTATTTACTGTAGATCAGTACGAGTCGCACTAAAAGAAATGCGTAATTTTTGTTTTTCAAATTTGAATTTAATAGGTAATGATTTAAGGCTTTAAATGAAGCATGTTATGAGGTAGTCTCGTGTCAATAGGCAAACAAATTCGTTACATTGAAAAATAATACCAGACAATTCTGTGTTATAGATCTTTTTGCTATCTCAGTAAGGATAAAAATTATTTGGGGAGGAATTCCTTACAAAAATGACTCAATTATTGTTTTCATAATCGATACTACAAAATATTCTGTCAATGTTTCAGCAATGACATTTAAATAGGAAACAAATAGAAAAAAAAATAATAAAATAGAAAAACACTCACAAATGAAACGTTATTCCATTTTAAAGAAATATGGATGTATTTGACTTATTTTTGTAAAAAGAAACTGTACAAGATGGTATTTTTGTCGGAGCACTTTTAATACCATTATATCACCTTTCGATATCATACATATTCACTTAATGTCGTAATCGTATTTCAACGCGGTAGACCTTTAAATCTATCCTGAATTATGTGATGTAGGGTTTTTGTGAGAGAAAGAGGATGTAAGAGCAGTACTATGCACTATGCTATTTGTCTAACTAGTCTAAAAAGCTTATTGCGCAGACAGAAATAAATGAAAAAATAAATAAACAGACTGTACTACGTTTGATATTTCTTTCGACTTAGGCGGCCGCGTTTTAGTTTGGCTTTCCTTCTCAACCTATGTTATCTTTATGGCAATTTTCCTTCGTCTTCCACATTAGCTTTATGTGAGTATATTTTTTTGCGTCACTTATTTTGTACAAAAGAGACTGTCAGCTGACATTGAGATATGACAACTCACAACAAATTACAATTTACAAAAAAAAATAATCGAAGAACAAGGCTAAATCTTAAATTCTAGTCTGTATCGAATAAAAATTAACTACGAAATTTATTTTAAATTGTAATTAGAAAACTATTTGGAACGTTTCATCGACCTTGTGATTATTGTTTTTTAGTTTTCATCTAACATTGCTAGCCATTATTTTCAGGTTTCATTAATATAGAGACCTATTAATATTAAGCTCTGTAAATAACTGAGTGTATTCAAGTGTTAGTCACATCGCAATTTACATATACATACATATCGCAATACACTATGGTGAGATTACGAAAAATATGTTAACACTACATAACGTAAATAAAACTAGGTTTTTAATACTTATAAATTATGTACAATGATATTATCCAAACCTCAATAACATTTAACTTTCAATACATTTCGTACGTTCATTAAGTTTCATTAAGCATACAATTTAGGTTATTAATTATGAAATAATAGCATGCAACACCTAATATGTAGATATGCAATAACATTTAGCTTATCATAGTAACATGTAGTTTGTGGAAAAGAACACATATTGAGTTTGTTGTTGTTCTTGTTTGATGATATTAGATAAAACCTAATTTTAATCCTACTTAACTTATGAGAGAATATGTCCAGTATTGGTTTTAAATGTTTGCAACCTTAATAAATTAATGTTTTCTTTCCAGTTGGGAGAATTAGATAATAAGCGAAAAGTTCCAAATATGTTGCAGAGAATACTGCAATATGACATTCAAATCACAAAAAAATTTGTAGAAATGTCCCACAGTATAACAGCTCTTAGGTCTCTCAGGATACATTCTAAACTTTTGGAGGTAAACTTATTTGTACTTTTGTGATATAATTACTGCTTACAATTCGTCAATTGGCTGCCAAAGATTGCTGCAAGATGAAATGATGAGACTTGTATCTTTTTTTATTAGTGTTTTAAATTTATCATTGTCTAATTATGCCTCTATACTGCGCTGACATGCAGCACAGTATAGAGGCATAATTACATGCAGCATAGAATAGGTGACAATGGAAAATAACAAGATCACAATCATCATCATCATCATCAAGCATCGAAGGACTGAGAAAGAAAAAGAATGATGCATTCATTCTTTTTTTTTCTGTTGATGATTGTGTAACAACTTACATATTTAAATGTGGCTACGAACTAGTAACACTGGTTCCTAGTGCACATGAAATTATATTTTATACTTTTATACTTACTCACTATTTTTAGGTACTATAGGCCCTCATGAACATCCATTCTACAAGAAGTTATGCAAGTGTGATGCCCAACTTTTCCCTATCACGCCCCAATTGCTCATAAATGACATGAATTTAGATGGCATAATTGTCACTTTATACTGATATCATGTGAACTTGAGGTATCATCCCAGTCATGCAGGACCCATTTTGGCTGCTAAGCAGCATGTACTGTGTCTTACTAGAAATCTAAATGAAAAAGTGATAGTCTTATGGTAACAGAAATCATAAAATTATTATTCCTCACTTATAACACTTTGTATATGTATATTTTTAGGTTTCCTGCCATGGCATTGTTTGGCTAGCTGGCTGGCTGACTTTCATTTGGCTTTTTAATAACAAAAGTCTTTATCAATTACAAGTGAATATGTTAATTGGTGAGTAATATTACACTCAAATCTTCAATTTTTTTCAACATTCATGACACTATGATCAGAGCTGAACACAAGCGGAAATAGGCTTTTGACTGTATAATATAAAGGAGCAATATATGCTTATTGTAAATTAATATCAAATCATTACATTTAAAATGTCCACATACACATTATCAAAACAAAGTCCGCCAAAACTGTCCTGATCATCAACAATTCATTAATAGCTAGTGGCACGTTGTAATGCTTACTCGCATAATACCTCTGCAAAGTGAAAGTGATGCATTCATGTTTTATGCAGTGTTCAAGTGACCAGTGGCCCTTGATTGGGATGTAGGAAGGAGGGGAACGCATCCGCATAATCTCTATGTAGTTGTTTATGGGCGTACCTAGTTCTCTAGCTTGTCTGCCCTCTATACTATATAAATAAAAGTATTGATTCTTTGATGGCCAGTATTCAATTAATGATGTAGGAAACACGTTGGTGTCATAAGTTTACGTGAATGTTACTCATTACAACAAAATATTTTTACGGATTTTATCACGGTTTATTTAATTACTTAACTTACTCGAAGTTTCGGTCGCACGGTTTCGCTCGGGTGGACGGTTCTTCTGTTACGTCGGGCTAGCTGAATAAATAAACCGCGATATAATCATAGATATAATATAGATAGAAAAGTGAAGCCTCCCTAAATCGAAAGACAGAAAATTATGTACACTCTCCGTCTCTCTTATTTAATTAATTTCACTCCAATGCGCATGCGAGACAGACAAAGAAAGTACTGCTTTCGCATCTTCCTTCTCTATTCTCCAGGACGACCAGTTACCATCGTATAACTAACTGCCTATGGCATCCCTTCTATATCTATATAATAATCTATGGATAAAATCCGTAAAAGTTGTATGTTGTCATACGATACATCCCTGTGACTTCTTCTAACTTAAATGTTTTGACGTTTTCGTCAACATTATATGTCCTATCCAAGTTAAGCTCTTTGCACCAGCATCACTGTAGAATACGGAGGTGCAGGAGTACAATGTATTCGGGTAAATCAAAATTTAAAAAAATAGTAGGTAAATTAAAAGAAAAGTCGCCTATTGAGAAAAACAACGAAAATATAACTAAGGTACTAAAATTTGTGGCGGGCTTTTGTTTCATCAGTTGCTTTTTCTCATATTATTTTAAAGAAAAACTTTTTTTTTCTTGCAGCCCTCCTCCTAGACATTCTGGTTATAGCAGCTATGAAAGCTTTTGTGAGAAGGCGTAGACCAGTGCCAATGAACAAATTATTACCTGGAAATCCGGACAAGTTTTCCTTTCCTTCGGGTCATGCAAGCAGGGCCACAATGATCGCCCTCATACTAATTTACTTAGATCCTATTTCAATGATATTCTACCCTCCAATGGTCGCTTGGGTTACTGCGGTTTGCATGTCAAGGGTTTTAGCAGAGAGGCATTATATTTTAGATGTATTTGGTGGTGTAGGAATTGGCGTGTTGGAAGCTCTGTTCATGGGGATATTGTGGTTCTCACAAAGTACATCTGAAAGTATTCTGTCTTCGTTATCAGATGAGAAGAGAGATGGAGGAGAGTATCACGTATAGTTTCCACATTAAATAATAAAGAACAATATTTAGTATTAGCACAATATTGATGTGTGTTTTCTCATTCTTTCACCACTAACACCAAAGTTTGTTGTAAAAAATTATATATGTTGAAAAATTGCAATAAATAAAATCATTTAAAAATATATAAGTGGGACTTATTTCGAATAGTAGTCTATATAATATAAGAAATCCCACAGGTTGGTGTCGTAGGACCTACGTTATTCCTCATATACATAAACGAAAATTACACTTCCCGGGAAATTATGCGTTTGGATCAGTAGTTTCTTGATAAATCGCAGCATAAAGGTCGTGGTTGACGACGCATGTTCCGCCCTTAAATTTGTAAACGCTGGTGATCCCCAAGGCTGTGTTCTGTCACCTACATTGTTCTGCATGTCAATGACATTGACATGCTGTGAACTAGTGACCTTCATTGTCACGCAGATGATAGTACCCCCAATGCTTTATACACTGGCCGTGCTAATATTGCCCGGGAACAGGTCAACGTGTATCGGTACAAGCTTGTATCTGAAGTCGAGGATTTGTTATCCAATGTCTCTGAATTGTGCCAACTCAATTTAGTCATATGTAACCCCTATAAGACACAAGTTTGTGCGTTTACCACTAAAAAGTCACCCTTCGTCATATCTCCTCATTTACAAAACATCTACCAGTCGGCCTCAGCTAGTATCGCAATACTTGGGGTAGTCATATCGAGTAACGTTCAGTTCTACGGTAATTTGGAAACGAAAGCTTAATTAGCCTCAAAGAAGCTGGATGTGCTCAATAGGGCGAAGCGGTACTTCAATCCAACCCATCAGTTGAAACTTTATAAGGCACAGGTTCGACCGCATCCATATGCGTACTATTCGCACCTTTGGGCAGTGGCCCCGCAATATCAGCTCGTTTCATTTGACCGTATACAACATAGAGCGACTCTAATTATTGACGACCAAGGTATTTCCGGGCAGCTCGATTCTCTGGTCCTACGAAGAGATGTCGATTCGCTGTGCGTCTTTTAACGTATTTTCAATGGGGAACGTTCCGAGGAATTGTTCGGCTTAATACCAGCAGCAGAATTGCATCTTCGGACATCGCGACAGAACTCTAAGTTCCACTCCCATTATCTTGACATCCGTAAATCCACAAAAGTGCGGTTCAAATGCTACTTCCTTCCGCGCACAACTGTACTGTGGAACCAGCTGCCTCCCTCGGTATTTTCGATCCGATACAACTTAAGAGGTCTTCAAGAAAAGAGCATACCTATTCCTTAAAGGCCGGCAACGCATCTGTAAGACGCCTAGTCTTGCAGATGTCGTTGGGCGGCGGTAGTCACTACCCACCCCGTCATTTGCCCCATATCTCATAAAAAAGCTGCCCCAGACGTCATAGACGGGGGAGGGGGAATCTCTCGGTCCCTCTGGCCATGATACGGATGGATATGTTTTAGCAAGCACTAGCCCGTAGGTCCCACGACAGGACACTTCTGTCGCACTCGGAATCGCTGTCTGTCTCTCTCTCTTGCCGAAAAGTGAGAGAGCTATAGTGCTTTCCCGCTTGTGCCCCGGCCCTCTCGTCCTTGTTCGGTACGCGGTCCGGAATAATTATTATTTCGTGCCGTGTTCGGAACTGGGGCGAAGCCAAAGCGCTTTTTGTATACATAGTGTGTGGGTTATATATATTCATAGTGATTACCAGACCTCAACAAGTCCGAAGCTGCACGGCGCGACATTCTTCCCGACGTTTTTGAAGAAAGGTCAGCATCAGTGCCACCCCAACCCGAGATGACAAGGAAAAAGGTGGAGTGGATTGTGGTGAGGAGACCACTGTTTCCTACCGAGGAGGCTGGCTTTCCGGTGCGCTTCGCGCGGCACATACCGGCGAGAGGCGGGAGAGCCGGCTGCCTGTATCACGCGCAGCTAGAGCGACAGAACAGCTCGGACGCCTCTACGAGGTGAAAGAACTCCTCTGCATGCCCGGGGTGGTCATTAAGGGATGAAAGGGCAGACAGGGACCACCACAGTGTCACCACAACTCTTACGTTACCGATGTTTAATATATATTGTCGAAATACCGATGAAACACTCATCCCTTTCGAAGAGTGTGTGTTACAGGAATATATAATATGATATTCTTCAAAATTGAAAGGGCAGACAGGGACCACCACAGTGTCACCACAGCTCTTACGTTACCGATGTTTAATATATATTGTCGAAATACCGATAAAACACTCATCCCTTTCGAAGAGTGTGTGTTACAGGATATATAATATTAGATACTTCAATTACGTAATTCGACCACTACGTATTAATCAAATGCTCAAAGAATTCAACTTTTGTAATGTCTGGCAAAAAGATGTTACAAAAAATAAAAAGAAAACATGTCGTCAATTCCATGATACATCTATGGAACATACATCCGAAAGTACCAAACGGTCACGTGCCATTGATGAGGTTCAGGCTCCTCTGCCTAAAAGGATTGTTCCTCCATTTGCATCTGTACAATAGGTGTACAATCACCCAAGCCCATTAGAGTCCAAGAAATGTATAGATGCAGATTTAGGACTTTATTGTACATGTTTCCCACTCAGAAGACCATGTGATCATGGCATGTGACGCGTTTCAAATCAATTTTGGACACGCGAAACTTTCGTGTGTCCAAAATTTATTCCGGTTCCAATTCAACTTTTAATAGTATTATAGAGAAGGATTAAAGTGACTGGCTTCCTATATATACAGATGCCTCCAAACTTTCACTAGAATATAATAGTCTCCTCAGTTTTAAATGTCCTATATCATCATCTGTTTTCACTGGCGAGTCCATAGCTATTCTAGAGGCAGTTAAATTTATAGAATGTCACCACTTAAACAAAACTATAATTTTCACGGACTCATTAAGTACTCTCCAAGTCATCAGGTCAAACCAGTTTGTTTCTAATTATAAATTTCCTCTTATTTTAGGTTTAAAAGAAATTCTATACAAATGTTTTTCTTGTAACATTGAGGTTGTACTAGCTTGGTTACCTGGTCATAATGGTATTCTCGGCAATGAAACTGTGGATAAATTTGCAAAAGACGCCGTATCAAATGGCTGCTTATATCATAAGTTATTTTCACGATCTCTTGAGCTATCCAAAACTAGATCTTGTTAAGGAGTGGCAAAAAAATTGGTTTAATAGTAGCAGGGTTAAAGGCCGTTATTTTTATGATATCCAACCTCATATTCCTTCTAAACCTTGGTTTTCTCGTTTCCGTCTCGCAGATAAACAAACAACGTCGGTTATGTGCAGCTATAGGCCACTTGTGTACTTCCCCACATTTAAATAGATTAGGAATTATACAATCTCCTTTGTGTGACTGTGGACTTGAGGAGGGTTCAACAGACCATATCACACGCACAGTTTCTTTGTACACCATCCTCCCTAGGAACATTCCTAAGCCTATTAACACTAATACCTCGCTATATATGTCTTTTAAAAACTAGCTTTTATCTTTTCTTTGTCATTATATCCGCTCAAACAACATTAAATTGTAAATTCCCCCTTTTTTTGTGAAGAGACATTCAAACAAGATATTTATAATCTCATCACTTTGGCATAAGTTTGAAACCGATCAATCTTGAAAATCAGTGCTGTTGTGAACTTGGAAATTGGCAGCAATGGCTGTTAACCTATGACGGCCGATTGCCATTTCTAACAAAAGAGAAGAGAACACGAGGCTTTATGGTCATGTGAACTTAGCCTGTCCGCAAGAATCTTACAATCACGTATTTAAATAATATTTCCCTAAGGAGAGAAAGAAAAAATGGCGAACTAAACACGTATACTTTATAAAACAACTAAAAAAAATAAACTACTAATGACGAGGAGGTATGTCATATCATCTTAGCCTGCCCGTAAGAACGAATCTTACAACAGCAACTATTTCCATAAGTTGTCAAATGTCATAAATATTTGTTGCCCTGTTGGATCAAAAGATACATAGTCAACTATACAAAATTCAGCATAGCTATTCAGTTCTGTAATCTCTTTTAAAGTTACAGTGCTCGGTTGTCCGAAAGAAAGTTGCTGACGTGTAAAAAATCTTTAAAAAAAGAATAAGGTATAGTTTAATAAGTACTTGAAGAAAAGTATAACTCTCATAAATATAATTTCCTACATTACTTGTTTTCAAGCATACAATAATACTGGAACATTTAATGTTTTCTTTTTTCGTCACAGTTCGGACTCGAGATGAGGAAGCTAAAGGGAGCTGTTAAAGAAACCGCTAAGCAGAAACGTGAAAGGAAGCAAGAATTCGCTAAAATGCGAACGCAATTGAATACAATTGTATTACCGACGTTCGGAGTAATATTTCTGTTGATTTGTACATACGTATACCTTAAAACCAGACCTTCTTCAATACAATACGCGTAACAAAATGGATTTTAGTTGTGAATATAAAATTAACTGTACATTTGTTGGAACTATGTGTAATGTTAAACTGTTGTTGTCCTTTCTGGGGTTGTGAATTAATTTCTAAAACATGTTGACCAGTTTTAAATGACATTCCACATTAATAACATATCAATGTAAGTAAAATACCTGCTACATTATTATTCTCATAAATAGATGCTATTGGAAAATTTGGAATTGCAGTTTTGTTCATAATTTGTTGAGATATTGTAAGTAAAATTGATATTTTATAAATGTTTATATATTAAATCTATTTATTTATTGTGTTATATTATTATCCCTTAATATTGTCAGGAAAGACATAACACTTATAATTTCTTTAAGTACATTGCTTTGCTGTATGGAGGGTAATAAATAGTTAGGAGCACCTGATGGTGATTGTTCATACCTATGGACATTTACACATACTCTGTTACATCCAATAGATTATATTAGCTTAATATGTGGGTTTGGTCACTCCATGAGTTTCAACTATTTATAATAGTATATCAGAACTGGTAACATATGTATCAGTGCTAGTGGCACATCTGTCAGCTTCTGTATTGGATGCTGAAGATTTTAGTTACATACCATTATTGAAATTTTGTAAAATTACCGGACTTCTATATTTTTATACTGCTTCCATCAATGAAATTGATGTGACACTGTTTAGCATTTATAGAAATAATTAAGCCAAATAAACATATAAAAGTGAGAGAAAAAAAAACAAATGTTTAGATTAATATATTTTGTCAATATCATTTCAAAGTACCATTTTATATAACTATATAAAAATATCTATCCTCATTATAAAAAAATATTATTAATAATTAATTTTTTTACATACACAGCCAAAAAATAAATTATTTAGGAATGTCTCTAAAATCTAAAAACAAGATAACAGTATGTCATTAATTTATAAGAAACTAACAGTATCTCAGACAATAAAATACTTTGATATCATTTTCTAAATAGTTTTAAAATAAAATGAGACAGGTAAATAATAATATTATGTACGAGCATGTTATGTTAAAGAGATCTAATTTTTATTGAATATTTTCAAATATTCACAGTATCATATATACAATTTTATTGTATGTGTTACATTTAAATAATGTTTCCTCACTTGGAAAAGAGTGAATTAATAAATCTTGCACACATTATTCTGTTTCTCATATGCCAGTTGTGTTTTTTCAATAACGTACACTTTATAAGTACATTGATTACAAACATGGGTATTGCATGGGCTGACATGAAGATACTAAGTAATATTTTTCTCTTACATAACAGATTTTTTTTCTTCAGACCTAAACTTATAAGCCCAATAGCTTATCCGATAGATATGAGTGCTCACTCACTCACCCAGCAAAGTGCTAGGTTAGGGGCCGAAAGGGGCACGTCCTCCCACTTCTAGAAATGGGTCAGATACATATGAGTGTTGTAATTTAACCATTATTTATCATGAAGATAGTAATGACAGAATAAATAATCAACATAAATGTTTTGCACACAATACAGTATTTAAAGACCTAAAATAAAATTTCATGAACCCAATCTTTGTTTAGAATTAAATACAAATAATTTATAATGCATTCTTTTTTTATATCACGTGACTGCAAACTTACTTACTAATATGTATTTCATAAAGATTTTTTATTTCGTATTTATATCTTTTAACTATAAAATGAAAGCATTTAAAAAAATATGAACATGCGTATTACTAGTGCCCATGACTGACGTCTCTGACCTGAAATATTATTAATACTGAATATTACATATACTATGTTTCTGTCTGAACATATTTATTATGATCCCTATGAGCCAACACGCAGCTACCAGTAAATACATGCCACTGATGGTAAAGAACATGGACGTCAGTGTCAGGTTGAGTTTCTGCAGTAGGATAAAAGTGAGGAGTGACTGCAAACCGGTGCCTATGAGTGTGTTTATGCCAAATATGAGACCAAAGCAGCTTTCATCGCTCAGTTGACTCGCAATTTTCGCACTGAAACAACATTGCATTTTATTTTGCTTTGAATGTACATGATAAATATGAAATAAGAAAAACAAAAAGATATCTGTCAAGTGCCAGGCGAGGAATCCGTACCAAGACGAAGACGACAACCCACGACAATTATCAAAGTTGATAAACTAAGCTGCAGGCCCAGCACTCATTTTGTATGAAACAAACTATAAATATAAGTTTATAATAGTTTTTTCTGTGATATAACTATAGATTACGTGACATGTAACATTAGACTATATGTACCATGTGATCTATGCATTTGATTAGAAGTGTGATTTTTCTGTCATTATTCAAGTAAAATATTGAGGTCTGCACAGTCGTGATCATCATTATCATCCCGACGACTACCACTGGACATAGCCCCCCCCCCCCATAGAGCGCCATGGGTCACGATCACAAGCCACTTCCATCCATCGGCTCTCCAGGTGCACAGTATTTGACAAAAATTTCAGAGTGTTCCTTATATGCGTTTCTGGAAAAAAAACCTTAAAAGATACATACAAACGGAAAGCAAAGGTTATTTACTGGGAATTTATTAACTTACGCAACCCTACCGAACATTTAACCCACCTCGCTAAGGTGATGATGTAGTGAAAGAGCATCCCCATTGCGATATACCCCACGTAGGAGGCGTATATGTTGCGCGGGTAGACTGCGAGGAATACGGCCGCTCCTTGCACGGCCATGGTCGGCGCGGGCAGTACTGCGGCGCTCGCGTGCGATGCGACCAGCGCGCCGCCCGCGCCGAGAAGTGTCAAGGCTGCCTCCACTGCTCCGTTTTGAGACGCCTGCAGGGACAATCATACTTTATACTCATATTATAAAATTGAAGTCTTTTTAATATTTCCGATTTGAAAAATTATGTCACGGTTAGATAGTCAATTTATCAAGTGAGGCTATAAACTAGATACCATCATGTCACTAGGTGGATTGAAGGGTACTCTGCTTAACAAAGATTCATTCAATTAAAAAAATCAAATCAGTTAATTATGAGAAGTTCGTAACGTGGGAAATGATTAGTTGTGATTTTATAATTTTGTTAACAAAGCAATCGGACATAGTTTGGAGCAAATCGGGCAGCGTGACGTCATTAAGGCTATCATCGAAAGCCATCCATGATGATATGGTCAGCACTTTAGGAGATTCTGCTCTGTCTTATTCATCCGTCAACAAATGGGTAGCCGAATTCAAGCGTGATGGAGAGTGTGAAAGATGAACCCCGCTCTGGAAGACCTTCGACGTCCACTACTCACGAAAATGTTAAAAAGTACTTGATTTATTTCTGGGAGAGCGCAGATTAATATTAGAGAGATAGCAGAGATGATAGGCATCTCTTATGCACAGACTCAAAACATCATAGTCAACGAATTGGGTTTCCGCTAGATGTCTGCGGAGTGGGTTCCGCGACTGCTTTTAGTTTTACAGAAAAGGACGCGATTGAATATTTCACGTGACTGTTTGCAGTTATTTGAGGCCGATGCGGAGGATTTTTTGAAGCGGTTTGTTACAATGGGCGAAACAGTAGTAATGCACCCGTCACTACTGTACGCCAGAAGAAAAAGAGCAATCGAGACAGTGGAGAAGACCTGGTTCACCTCCCCTTAAAATCGCTAAGACGATTTTGTCAACAAGCAAGGTAATGGCTTCAGTATTCTGGGATACTCGAAGGGTGTGATTATGATTAATTATCTTGAAAGGGGTCAGACTATAAACTCTGATTACTACTGTGTCTTACTACGTCATTTACGAGAGGAAATAAAAGAAAAGCGTCCAGAAACACTATGAAAGAAAAGACCTGTTTCATCAAGGTAACGCCCGTTTTCACACGTCTGTGCCATCAATGGCTGAAATTCACAATAGTTGGCTTTGAACAATTAACGCATCCGCCTTATTCACCTGATCTGGCACCGTCAGACTTTTTTCTATTCCCAAACCGCAAGAAGTACTCAGGAGGTCTAAGATTTTGGACATTAGACGTACATTAGAAACGGCGTTATGCGATATAAACCGCGTGGCGCTTCTAGAGTATTATTTTAATGACCGATGAAAGCAGGGATAACAACACAACCAACACCAGTGTTCATCGGTCAGAATTCCGACAATGCCAGGAGTTTAACTGTATATTTCTATAAATAAATATGAGTGTGCTTTAGACAACACGACCAAAGTATAACTTCTTTAGTTATTGTTATAAACGTTACTAGCTATGGATAGAAAGAGAGCGTTGTTTGGTAAAAGATATGACATTAATATTTACGGCACAGAACATAAAACAACAAGACCATGGACATTCTTATCATTATGAAGGTGACCTTACAAGAAGATAAGCAGCAAAAATAAAATTAAAAACAATTACAATTAAAGTAGAAATAAAGAAAGAATAAATTATTTTCGCGCTGACAGATGCACAACAGTGCACAATCCTAGCGTTATGTGGTTCCCAGACTAAAAGAAATACCAAAGTCACAGCAGATCAAATGATGAATCTGTGTCGCCACCATTACACGAGTTGGAAACCGTTCAGGTAAGAAGGCCCAATTATGTTATTGCCAAGTTAAATTGAATTTGGTACAAACAGACATCTAATTTAGGAAATATTAAAGAATTTGGGATATATTACCTAGTTTTTCATAATATGAGTACGCATGTATGCGTCATATGCATTTAATAATGAGGTAATTCATATATGATTACCTACACATGTATGATACTATATTGTCATTCGTGTTATTCCAAGCTACTGATTTATATTTTTAGCAATTTTTTACTTAACAAAACAATTGTTGTCCTGTCAAGTAATTTTTATATTTCATTTTAAAATTGTTAATTGTTTTCATACTCTGGTTTCGATCGACAGAATTTCTTTCGTTGAAGCACTTACGTGTGCACCCTACGCGCAAGACAGATAACGAGTACCATCGAGACAATATAGATAGAGTAAGGAAGTCGTGTGTCGCATTCGCATAGCGCAGAAATATATTCATGACGTGTTTTTAATTTATATACTTTGAAGTCTATTGTAAAAATTAAACAATAAATAATTTCACATACTGGATCTGTATAATGATCACTTATACTTGTTGTAATGTAGGTGCCTCTTGTTATTGCATTAGGATAATGAAGGTAGGATAAAAATTACTTTGTCCAGAATAAATCTCTGCACGTGGCGGATGCGCTTTATTAAGCTATGTGTGAGAAATCTAGACTTATAATAAGGATAAGTCTAGATTTCTCACTTGTCTTAGCGGCTAAGTTTAAATCGAAGGCAACGCGCTCATGTCAGAGAAGATAGCCACAATAACAAAGTCTTTGTATATTATAGCGTTTGTCAACAGACCATTTATTTGGAATCAGTTTGTTTGTTAAATCTAACATCCAATTTCACTGTCGAAAAGAGAGACAGATATACATTTGATTTCTGTTTCGAATTTAGCGGACGCGTTTTAGTTAGCGGCTGGTATAGTACCCAACGGCTCTACGGTAATTACGGTTCTTTTTTGTACATAAGTCATTTTTTTACCTGTGTGCTCGACTCCTTGTTAATATCCTCCCACAACAGTTGTACGAAGTACTGCACTTGATAGAACAGCGTGAGCGAGACGGCATATAGCGCCGACCACGCTATCACCTTCGGCCGCGAGTACGCCGCACGCGAGTGACGCGCTATCAGTTTTACTGCTTCCGTTACGTTCTTTGTGAAAGGTCGCTGAAAACGTTTAACATTGTAAGAGGACTTGCATTCCATTAGAACAGGCCGCTACCTGGTTTGTTTCTCTCGCACTTAAGTGTGTGAGCGAGGGGGCACACCGGCAACAGTTACGTTCTTTTCGAACAGTCGCTGTTAGGTTTGTTCATATAATAGTGATAGCACTACCATACTCTACAAGAATCACGGTTTCCGTTGTGTTCTAATTATAACATCGACGCCTTGCGGTCTAGTGTCAAGCATGTTCGATAGACACGAGGTCCTGGGTTAAATATCAAAAAAAGAATCAACAACAAACAATCAACAGTCCAAACACAGAGAGTAGGTGGTGTTACACCCCATGCCACGGAAGCACCTTCAACCAGTCTTCGTCTCATTTCTCTTCGGTCATGTCGCACTGCCCTCCCATTGGAAAAGGGCAATGAAGGAATAGAGCTAGTAGAGACTCCTGTGTCTGAGGCCGGCGTACGCACTTACGTGCACACACGCGTCAACTATAGGCAATTCTCAATAGGGATGGCCGAAATTCGGCTAGGACGATATTATTATTATGTGGTAGAAAGAATCATGAATCGACTAACCAGACACCGTACCTAACATTAACCTATGAAACTGGTCCTAATGTGGACAATATCTATAGTATCTAATGCCTTTCTGTTCCGAGAGGTAGTGGTCGTTACTTTTTTTATAGTATAGGGGGCAAACGAGTAATCGGAGCCATTTGGCGACTACCGACGCCTATAGACATCCGTGTTATTGTCATGCAGAAGCGTTGCACTCCTTTTCTCCCCCCTTCGAATGGTCCACCGTGTAACTGCACAAAACGCGACAGCATTTCTGTCACTTTACACCGTTACATGTGAGCGAGAGGTACATCCCCGATTGTGCTGGCCCAATTCGGCAACATACAGCATGGCACTACCTTTTGCTCTCTCTCTTCTTTCTGTTGTAGTGCTCTATTGTTAGCGCTGTCCAAGTATTGTGGTGTCTTATTTAATGGTGACACAAGAAAGTGATACCTGCGTAACATCTACGTGTTTGTCCGGGGATTGCTCCTTAACTTGTAGCGTGCTCACGATGGAGCGCCGGTGGAAGTATATGCCGTACGGCACTGGTGGCAGCCACAGCGCCCAGAAGGTCGCTAGTATTTGAGCTGTAAGCATATCGTGCAGGGTCAATGCTGTGTGAATATTACTACCATACTTCTTACTAGTGTTAAGTCGCAAGTATTGGAGCTGTAAGCGGTGTGCAAGGTCAATGCTGTATGAATATTACTACAATTCTTATAGTGTTAAGTCGCAAGTATTGGAGCTGTAAGCGGTGTGCAAGGTCAATGCTATATGAATATTACTACCATTCTTATAGTGTTAAGTCGCAAGTATTGGAGCTGTAAGCGGTGTGCAAGGTCAATGCTATGTGAATATTACTACCATACTTCTTACTAGTGTCAAGTCGCAAGTATTGGAGCTGTAAGCGGTGTGCAAGGTTAATGCTATGTGAATATTACTACCATACTTCTTACTAGTGTTAAATCGCAAGTATTGGAGCTGTAAGCGGTGTGCAAGGTCAATGCTATGTGAATATTACTACCATTCTTATAGTGTTAAGTCGCAAGTATTTGAGCTCCAAGCATATTGTGTAACGTCAATGCTATGTGAATTTTAGTACCATACATCTTACTAGTTTTAAGTCGCAAGTATTGGAGCTGTAAGCATAATATGCAAGGTCAATGCTATGTGAATTTTCCTACCATACTTCTTACTAGTGTTAAGTCGCAAGTTTTGGAGCTGTGTGCATATTATGCAAGGTCAATGCTATGTGAATTTTACTACCATACTCCTTAATAGTGTTATGTTGCAAGTATTTGAGCTATAAGCATATTGTGCAGAGTCTAAGCTATTGGAATTTTACTGAGATATACTAGGGATCCCCTAATGAAGTCACAAATGCAGTAACAAAGCATTTAGGTTCATATTTCTTTGCACGAGGATTAGTCTACATGCATCTCTGGACTTTAGACGCTGATTCTGGATTTTGTATTGCCAGCGATTTCTTTAATAATTTATAACTAGAAGGATGACGAAAACAAATTAAAAGTAGTTTTCCTAACAACTGTGCGCCATGTTACTAATAACTGTGCGCCATGAACGAAAATCCCCACATTGATGCTTAAGTTTACGCGAATGTTATTCATTACAATAAAACTACTTTTACGGAGTTTATTGCAGTTTATTTAATTATTTAACTAGTCCGACGTTTCAGAAGCTTTACAGCAACCATGGTCACGGGCGGAATGAGATGACAGGTGTCCTGATGTCACAAATTCATATTAACGCGAACGGTACTTATTATATCTTGCTGTATTGAGGTGTGTTATATGTTTTGTTTTTTATTTAAGGCAGGGGGAATAACCCAGCCATCTTCTCTGTTGAAATTTGAAATTGAAAAAATTGCTATTTGTTCTTTAACGGGAATTCTGTACTTTAACGGGGACTGCTTTTTGTACCTGTAGAGGGGTAAATAGCTACTCTTTGTATGTATAAGAAGGGTATATATTCTTTGCACTAAAGAGCAGGACGAGAAGGGGGCGCTTTTGCGTACGGGGCAAGTCGCGATGTGAACCTCACCTAATTGCACTGTACTAAAGTTGGTGGGGTTTCTGTTGGCATTCCATTTGTGGAGGTGGAGTCGGTTCCTTAGGGGACCGACTAGCCGACGGGTCTATATAGTCGGATTATATGCCGCAAACCCCACACACCACTAGACCACACCCAGGTCCGGTGATGACGCGTTAACGTGCTTCCCGCCTCAACAGAAAAGGAACAAAAATAAGTGTGATGTGCAGCGCGTGAACGAGATAGTGTATGAAAACTATAAAATAAGACTTACCAAATTGTGAAAAAAGAGAAATTTGTCACTGCAACAAAATCTCATAACTTCAACTAACAAAATCTCATAAAATCAAATTTTCAATTCAGTTAAAAAAACACTTTTTCCATAACATGACAACACTTTTTTTATAGTTTATGGGCGAAAATGAATCGTCACATATTTTGTCGACTACCTCTACACGACATACGCGTAATTGGTATCCTTTTTCACTCTTCCCCTCCCTTGGGGCCACCGGAAACTTACAAGCAGCATAAAGCTACGTACCCGGTCGTGCCGGCCCAGTGCCGCCGCAATACATCTGTGCAAGTGAATGACACTACGTCTTACTACAAAGTAATACCCTACTTAGGCATCGCGCAAGTAACGGTATGACCAGGTCACAATATTTGTGCTAACCGCAATAAGGCACGCTGGGGTGAAAGGGGATGCGAGATACAGAATACAGATTCATAGAGTTGAACAACGCACACATGCATATAAGTACATGTATAGACTGAGTTGTATGATACTGATAAAACTGTTTTACGCTATTCGCCCCGGCTTGATTTTGAGGAAATTGATCACATATAAACACACAGCTTCAGGGGACTTTGTATAATAATATGTATAGATTTCAACACGTGGACTCAGTAACAATAACATTTTCAGGCTTTCTACATTAATATGTAGAAAGCCTGTAAGTGTCATTTAAAACAAATGATTCTTTCTATCCACGAAAACCAACGAAGCTACCATTGCAGGATCTGTCATTTCAATCTTATAAATCTTCGTACAATTATCAAAACTTGTCCTTAGCACATACATGAACTGGTCATAAATACTGTTACAATTAAAACTAAAAAAATATTACATTTGAATTTGGAATCTGTCATTTTTATATAATTGTTCATTGTGTTACCATATTTTGACGCCAATATGTTGTACAATATTTTGCATAAAAAGTCATAAAGAGAAACGTATTTGTTAAAACTATCCATACAGTTAGTATATATTAGTCAAATGTTTGTGTACCGGGATATTAATAAGTACAATGAGACTTCCTCTGTATGTTACTACATACAGAGGAAAGATTTGTCCACGTAGTGTCCGTACGAAAAAGATTGTCAAAGCAGTAAGGGACCGAATTCGAATAAATCCTGTCCAAAACAAAAGGTTTTATCTCGGGAAGTGAAGGTAGCACCTAGAAACACGTCGCGTATTTTAAGAGATGACCTAGGATTTGCAGCCTATAAGAGATGCACTGGTCATTTCTTAACAGATAACTTAAAGATGAATAGGGTGGTAAAATCAAAACAAGTACTGAAGCGGTACGCAAAAACAGGTCTCCAAAAATTTTGTTTACGGATGAGATTTTTTTTACAATTGAGCAATATTTTAACAAACAAAATGACCGTATTTATGCTCAGAGATGCTTCAATTTGTCGGAAGAGTGCAACATGGACTTAGATTTCAGTCACGGTCTGGTGGGATGTGAGCTGTGAAGGAGTGGCTGAGCCATACTTTCGAGAAGAAGGTATCAAAACATCGGCATAAGTGTATCAAGATACTATTCTTGACAAGGCAGTTAAGCCCCTTAACAAACAGACAATGTTCAACAATCAAGTATGGTCCTTCCAGAACGACTCGGGACCAGATCATAAAGCTCGATCCATGTAATCTTGGTTAAAACAAACTTTCCGGACTTGATCAGAGCTGAAGACTACCCTTCATGGAGTCCGGTCCTTAATCCACTGGAATATGATTTATGGCCAGTTTTAGAGAGTACAGCTTGCTCTAAACGACATGTTAATTAATTTCTAAAACAATCCATACGATTGGCAGTGAAGAATTTCCCCATTGAAAGAGTGCGTGCTTCTATTGATAACAGGCCTCAATATTTAAAGAATTGTATTGTTGTCAATGGAGACATGAAGATGGAATTCTGTTGCTGGTATTAAGCCGAAAAATTCCTCGGAACACTCCCCATAAAAAGTACGATAAAAGACGCACAGCGAACCGACATCTCTTCTTAGGTCCAAACAATCGAGATGCCAGGAAAAAACTTGGACGTCAACAATTCGAGTCGCTCTACGTCGTATGCGGTCAAGTGCAAAGAGCTGATATCGTGGGGCCCCTGCCCAAAGGTGGGAGCAGTACTCCATAAGCGGTCGAACCTGCGCCTTGTAAATTTGTGTCCATGGGTTGGATTGGAGTATTGCTTCGCACTATTGAGCACGCCCAGTTTCTTTGAGGCTTATTTAGCTTTGGTTTCAAATAGCCGCGGAACTGAACGTTACTCGATATGTCGACACCCAGTATTCCGATAATAGCTGAGACTGGTAGGTGTTTTGAAAACGAGGAGATATTACGAATTGGACTAAGTTTAATCAGCTCCATCCGACATTGAATAACTAATCCTCAACCTCAGACACAAGTTTGATCCGACACTCCTTGACGTGTTCCCGGGAAATATTGGCATAGCTAATGTATAAAGTATCCCCAGTACTATCACCTGCCTAACAATGAAGGTTAACACTAGTTTGCAGCATGTCATTGATATGCAGAAGAAACTGCGTAGGAGACAGAACACAGCCTTGGGGAACATCAGCGATGATAAATTTAAGGGCGGGAAGCATGCGCCATCAACCACGACCTTTATGCTGCGATTTGTCAAGAAGCTAGTGATCCAATCTCATAATTTTCCGGGAAGTCCGTGTGGATAAAGTTTTGAAAGGAGCGCTCTGTGCGGAAGCCGAGCAAAGGCCTTCGCTACATCCAGATTAACCGCGAATGCCTCAACTTGTCTTCAACTGCCTCCGCCCATCGGTGCGTTAAGTAAATTAGAAGATCACCAGCTGAACGTCCACTGCGGAAACCGTACTGGTGGTCATTAATTATTTGATGATCTTCTAAGTATTGCTGGAGCTGGTAGTTGATAATACATTCCATAATTTTTCAAAACAAAGCGGCTGTCGAAATAGGTCGGTAGTTGGATGGGTGGGAGCAGTCAGCTTTTTTAGGGATCGGGATCACGTCTGGGATTCGCGTGGACAAGGATACTAATTGTGTCAAACCATATCCCAAAGCAAAGTTATGTGAAGATCTTTCCACATGATCGTAATACGTGAACAAAGCCAATTGGCGAGATGGGCGTTAAAATCACTAAGTATCACAGTTGCAACTCTGCGGTTGGAACCTGTTTCAGCACAGAATCTGTAGCCATTTCTATGTGCTCAAGGAGTCGGTCCATTTCAGCATTTCCGTTATGGGATCTGTAGAAGCGGGAGTGGTCATCGCTATCTACACGCAGTCAGTTGATGGATAGATCCTTATCTTCAAGGTTGAAGAGGCGACGGTAGCATACATCTTCAACACACTCCAGCCCGTGGTATAAATGATTGTTCTAATTTATACCCTGGGTAGGTAAGGCCTATCGGAACTCGCGAAAACCGATCAAAACGCGACGTTGACAGAGTCAACTTCTCATGGGAGTCATGCGAGAGAGAGGTACTTCCCCGGGCCGGCCCAATTCGGCTGCACACAAATTGAATGCAGTGTGCGCTACCTCTTTTTAAAAATCATATCTCGATACATATTATATATTCAAATGTCGATTTCAAAACCGGATTTCTCAAAAACGACTTTGAATGAACAACACGACACACTGTATCTTTTTATACGTCGTACTTATAAGGAGATAAGATAGCAAATGAACACATGAATTAATTACCATGTGCAGACAGGATAGTTACTAAGAACTTAGTACGTACTTTTAATATTAAAAGGTTATCATGAAACAGTCTTTTTTTATTCTGCAATCTATAATTATGTCTGCGTTCATATACTTTGTACGGTGCCTCGTGGTCTAGCGGTGAGCGTGTTCAACCTCAGACGTAAGGTCCCGGGCTCGAATCCCGGGTCGGACCATACAGAAAATACTATTAGGATTTTTCTAATTAAATAACTTTCCGGAGTTAGGAAGGTGGCGTTGTTACGCCCCCGTGCCTCGGTGCGCATTTCTCTCCAGTCGTGTCGGATGGCCGTCCTATCGGAATAGGTGAATGAAGGAACAGAGAGTACACTTGTGTCTGTGCAAACCCTTACGCAATAACATGTCACCCGCAGATGGCTCTTCATGGCAGCTGTAGCCGGCGTAAAAAATTAAATTCGGCTAGGACGACATTATTTTATTTTTATTTGTATGGTACTAGATTATATGTTTTTAAATTCTCACTCTGTATGATGATTATTTCATCAAAACAATATTCATTTTGTATCTTTTTAAATGAAGAATACTATTGAATCCATTAACATTATTTGCTAGCAAGTTTAGCAAGCTGCTTTTTGTACCCCTCTTTTGTTAGGGGACAAACAGCCAAGGGCACTGATGGCTTTCGCTGTAGTTAGAGTGGAAACTCGGCACTGCTGTGAGCCGCAAGCCCTCATAGTTACTCACCACCGGAGCCCACCAGGGCCGGTAACAGAGGTTTTACCCACGGCTAAACAACTGAGATCGAAGTTTATGGTATAGATTAGGTCTAAAGTCTATATACATGGAAGATATTCGAAATAAAGTTTGCTAGGATCCCCATACTTACAATAGATAACAAAACACGTTCTAACAATTTTTGTCCGTTTATATGATCGCGCATCACGTGATAATGCCTGACAAGTTTACTATGTCGAGAAAATCTCGGTAAGATTAAAGGTAGGCTATAAAAATGAATGGTTCCTTTGGGATTGATTTTACATTGGTACAAACAAAACCGCGGGGTACAGTAGCTAGTCAAAAATATATAACACCGATGCGGATTACGATTGTCAGCGAAAACGGAAAATCTGACGCCTCGATACAATGTGTTTGCACACCATTTCATATAGAGCTCACGTTACGACTTATAATGCGATATGTAATTTGTGCTACGTGACTATGAACAATGAATGCAATTCTTTTTTTTTAAGACTTAATTATCTTCTTCAAATAAGTTTTTTTTTGTATTTATCACTTTAAATAAAAATGTCATAAATAAAGTAGAGTATACTTTATCAAGTAAGTAGATAGGTTTTTGTAATTTTATAGAAAATACGACTTCGGAAGAGAGAGAAGACTTCAGAATCTATTAAGCAGATAATGAGGTCAGTGTTATAGGCATACCGGTGAACGTGATGTAGTTAAGGTCTCTGTAGTCCATGAGTCCGAAGTGAGTCAGCAGCTGTGCGGAGACGCCTGACAGGAACCGGCCGGTGAGAGCTGCGATGCGGGTGTAGGAAGACACAGCTGGGTATTTATCTGAGGCGACCTGTAATATGTATCATCACCATGGTAGACAAGTACATTATCACCGGGGGTAGAGTATTACATTATCAACGGTGGTAGATTATAACACTATCACCGTTGGTATAGTAACACATTATCACCGGTGGCAGAGTATTACATTATCACCGGTGGTAGAGTATCACATTATTAACGATGGTAGAGTATCTCATTATCACCGGTGACAGAGTATCAGGTTAATACTGGTGGAAGAGTCCTGCATTAACACCGGTGGTAGATTATTACGTTAACATACTACTTATCGCCTTTAATATTACTACATTATCACCTTTAATAAATGTCATTTATAATTAAATAATTATTGCGCCGAAATTTAGATGAATTCATGGATTTAACGAACAAAACTGTTCTACATAATTTATTTCCTTCATTTCGTAGCTGGTACAAGACTATCAGCGAGATATGTACAATTGCACGTTCCCAGACATACGGAAGAAGCCACTGAGATAGGTATTCACAAGCCAGGTAAGCCTAGAAACATGCCGACAAGCTGCCGTCCAATAAGTCTCATCAGTTCGTTGGCTAAGCTTTATGAGAGAGTTCTAATCGCACGCACCAATGATGTAGTGAGGGATAAAGAACCATTCATAGACACAGTTGTCCGTTAAGAAGTACACCGCCTCACGGAGTATGTACTGAACGGTTTAAACCGTAAAAATAAACACCCGACATGCGCCATCTTTTTCGACGTGGCAAAAAAGGCACGTAGGCCTGATTTGCAAACTATATCGTCTAGAAATACCAGATAGACTAGTACTTATCATTAAGGACTACATTTTCAATCGGAACTTCAGATTCAGGGTAGGGGGCACCTGGAGTCCCCCAGGGCTCTGTATTATCCCCAGTCCTGTATAACCTATACACGAGCGGTAACGCTCGTGTATAGGTTATACACCATCCCAGGGTAGAGCAGGCGATGTTCGCAGACAATACCGCCCTTTACACGAGTCTAAGGTCTGTCAGGGTATCCCACGCTAATCTTCAGCGGGCCGTCTCCGCACTCGGCGAGTGGTTTGCACGATGAAAAATAGGAGTCAACACTGAAAAGAGTAGAGCTATATGCTTCAGTGGCGTAGCTGTTGGCGGCATTAGGAACAGCAACGCTAGACGCATCATGGCCCCAGTATCACTTTACGGCAAAAAATACCCCGACTAAACTCTGTGAAGTACTCTTGATAGTGCTCTCATCTTCAAAGTGCACATAACCAATGCTTCATTACGTTATAAATGCTAGAAGTAAGATGTCTATTAGAAACAAGCTTACGCTCTACAAAATCTGTATCCGCCTGATACTGTCATATTCCAGCGCAGTACCCGCTCACGATAGACCCCTTCAGATAGAATTTTTGCAACAAGTATAAAATCGCTTCCTACGAATGGCCACCGGCTGTCCGTAGTACGTACGCTATCTCGATCTACACAAGGACTTTGAATTGCCCTCTATCAGAAGTCACTTCAAAAACATCTCAACTAAGTACTTCGATCGGGTGCGTCGTCACCAAAACCCTCTCGTTACAAAAGCATATCCAAACTATGTGAAATCGGTCGTCGTACCAGACACGTTCTGTCCGACGAATACGACCACATCACAACTCATGTCTACCACTATCAGCAAACACGCTCCAGACACGACACCGCATACCCGGTGTAGAGACACGCACGTTCCCGGGGTCATGATGATAATAATAGTAAGATTTGCCGTTACAAACACTCGCATATCGGAATGCATCTCGCCCATCTGCGGGAAAGGGGTCCTCTTACGACCCCAAACCAGCACATCGCCAGACGAGCACTCATAGCATTCCGATGAAGCTACCTTACCGCTGGATGTTCTTTGACTGTGACGTTCGTCTGGGAGAGGCCTATATCCAATAATGGATGAATTCTGGCTGATGATGATGACGATGGTGAAAATATTTTAAATACAAATTATCAAACATGCTTACCTTTGCATAGATGTAAGTTAGATAGGCAACTTCCGTGGCCATATAGAGACCGTACAGAAACTGGCTGGCTTTCAGCCATCCCATACCAGATGTCCATAGCAGAACCGCATATACAGAGATCCCGCTGAGACCTGCACACGAAACATAAAATAAAATCTAAATCCGATTTGATTCCGCGTATTGTTATCGAATTGCAATTATTATTTTTGGGTACTTTACCTTTTTTGGGGCTTACTTCTCAAGAAAAGATTTGAAGCCCGTGGAGTGAAAAAGATGAGGAGTAAAATCGTGTGAAACAGTAACATAATATGGCGAGTAACGCTTTATCTTTATGCGAGATGAATCAGCCCGGCACGCTCGTGTCAGATCGATACGACTGCGCTGTAACTGTAGCATTGTCACTTATATATAATACTTGACTTTTTTATAGAATAGGGGGCCACATAATTACAACCCCCCCAATGGGCCACCGGCTACTCACAGACCCTACGAAACGCGACACTGGAGATGTCACTTTGCGGCGGTATTATATGAGCGAGATATATTGCATAGGAGGATGTAGTGTCATGCAACATGCAAAGCACTACATCCTCCTATGCAGCATGGTACTACCTCTTCCTTGACTTGAGTGGGTTCGGAATTATTTTTCTACTTGTGTAGAGCTAGAGTGACTACTACCACCCCATCATGGCTAAGGTGCTGTCGAGGGGTGCTCTTTGCACCCTTTTTTTATAAGAGGGGTCAAAAGAGCAACAGGAGGCGGCGTTTTTGCGCACGGGGCAAGGGGTGACAATGGGAACTTCACCCCATTGCACTGTTCCGAAGTTGGTTGGGTTGTCCAATGGTGCGTGGCAACTTCATCTGTGGTTCAACAACCAATCATCAGTGCACCTCGACGGTGCACTGATTATTTGTTGTTCCGGGCAGCTCGCCAAAGGCGGCACTGATGGCACTCGCGGTGGTTTTTGTGAGTATTCGGCACTATAATGTGCCGCGAGCCCCATACACCACTGGACCCCCACTTAGGGCCAGTGAAGGTGCATAAATTTGTTTCCCCGCGTCAACAACAGAAGAAAGAGGTAATAGTCAAATTACCAACCTTATGCAATACAAGGAAAGACTATAGAGGAAAACGAGAAAACCAATGGTTACAAAATGATAATATATTTAAAATACGAGTTTGGAAGGTGATCCTTTGACACATATTACAAATGCGTATTGTGCTTGTTGTTATTTCACGTATAACACAACTCTCTAGTGTCTCGAGTTGTATCTACTTTCAACAAATTTGGTATATAAACAGATTTCAATTTGGAATAACTTCAAAAATTAAAATACCTGCCTTTGATCTCAAAAAATAAATGTTTTAGACAGATACGATACCGGATTGGCACAGTATTACAGTACATGTTTAAATACTAATAGTGTCTAATGCCAACAGAAAATTCTAATAGGTAAATAAATTGCTTTTCAGAAATTACTAGTGTCGTGACGATAGAGCGTGTGGAGATGTGAACTGACATCGAAGTCTTAAGATCTGATACATGTGAACAAATACAACATGTAATAACCCCTGTTCTTCCATAATGAAAAAATACTGTGTTTTATGGCGTGGGTGACTTTTTTTTTCTATTACTGTTATTACTGTTGACGGCGCTAATGCCCTCGCCCCTACAGTTCGTCGGATCTAAGCTTTTAAAATAAACCACACTAGAACAACGCGTCATCCCTGGGATACACATAAGGATAGAATAATAATTTTAATTATCGCGTCGCATTTACTATAATGCATTAGAATCATGAAGTGAGATGGTCAATCGCTGTGCGCCTTCATTGGCCCTGGGTGGAGTTAATCGGTGTTTGAGGCTCGCGGCACATTATACTGTGGCCTTATGGTGAGGTGCCCCGGAACAACAATCATCAAGGCACCTCGACGGCTAGTCAGTCCCCTAAAGGACCGACGCCTCCATCACAGCGTGTTTGCTCCGCAACACAGGACTACCCACGAGCTTTGGGATAGTGTAATGGGGTGAGGTTTCCATCCTCGTCCCTTGCCCCCAGCGCAAAAGCGCGTCCTCTTGTTGCTCCTTCGTACCCTCTTCTTGTAAGAGGGTCGCAAATAGCATCAGTTGGCTTCGCATAGGTTTACCCCAGGCTGCTGTGCCCCACCGCCACGGCAAGGCTTGAATCTTCTTGAGTGACCTGTGTTAGTGATGTCGTATTCCAATTAGAAATATTTTAACATGTTGATGTTGTCTCGGAAGATCCGACTGTAACAGTGCAGAAGCGCGCAGGGTCTACGAGGATCTGCACGAAAGAACGTCGCGTTGCCAACGATGATGGCATTCCAACGTTGGCTTAGTTAGTTAAGACTTCCTGAGCAGCGTACTGTTTACAAAAGCGACTCTTTCGTAAGAACGAGTGTTTTCAATGCCCACAATGAACGCATAATGTAGTTGACCGTCAACGCCAATGCTATAAAAAAGTGAAAGATCGCGTACGCTTAAAATATTATTCGCCGTTGTGAAACAGTACAGAAGAGTGTGTGTAGAATTAGGTGACGGGAATATTGAAAAGCATTTTCGCAAAACAGATGTTATGATTAACTAAATTAGTAGAAAAGTGAAATAATTTGTTAACAATTTACGAAAAATACATTCAGCTGATAGGAACGCGTGACCAGTTCATGAGCCGTACCTGCACATCACGTTTAGTGAGTTTCACGGAGTGTTTGTAGTCTTAAACAAATAACACCGCTCGGAATAGAGGGGCAAAAACACCTTTAATTATTTATAATTTACATTATTATTTTATATATTCATCATCATCTCAACATTATCAGCCCTTATCGATTCTGTGCTGGATATAGGCCTCTTTCAATGAACGCCAAGAACGGCCGATGTCTTGCTACTCGCACCCATCCCGGACCAGCTACTGCGTGGAGATCGTCTTCCCACCTGGGGAACGGTCGACTAACACTTCGTTTTCCTAAGCGCGGCCTCCGCTCCAGAACCTTAGTGGCTCATCTGCCATCTGACCTTCTGAGTATGTGACCAGCCCGTTGCCTCTTCCATGGACTTATTCTTCGCGTGATATCGGAAACTTAAGTGCTTGCCTTGCGTGCCTTATGAGATTTAAGAGGCCATGCTTCGGCCATGTAGGTTATCACGGGGAGAACGCATTGGTTGAAGACTGCCGTATTCAAGCTCTGCGGCATGTGACGTGAGAATGTGACGAAGCTGACCGGAATGCTGACCAACCCTAACGAATCCATCTATCGGCTTCCTTTTCGAAGTTATGTCTACCTTATTGCAATAGATGTACGAGGTAGAAATATTCATATAAAGCTGTAAGACATCCAGAACAGCCAAGGCTTCGACAGGGTCAAAAGCCTTTTCAGGGTCCACAAAGGAAAGGTACAGCGGCTAACTGTAATCATGTGTCTTTTGTACAACTTGCCTTATGGTGAAAATGTGGTCGTCATGGTGCTAAATCTGGATGGAATTTCTCAAGCTTTGTAACGATTCGTCAAGACATGCTTTGAGAGGGACACCCCGCTGAAGGACAAAACTAAAAACCTTTTTGAGCTATCGTAACACAGGTTCGCCTCCTGCCCTAAGAAGCTCGCCTGTAATTCCGTCCTTCCTCGGAGCCTTTCCCTCTTTAAGCTGCGCAAAAGCCAGACTAATCTCACTTCGCCTGACAAGTGTCGTGTCAGGCTCGCACGCGGATCGTTCTTCAGGGTATCGGGATGATGAGCGTGTGACGTATACAACTTGCTCCAGGAAGCTTCCATCTCAGATAAGATCCCAATCTTAGAAGAAATGGTAACCCCAGAGCCAGTCCTAACATTTGTCAGATGACTTCTTCCAAGCTTTTCCACAAAGACGTTTGACCCTCCATTCTGCACAATCACTTCGGTAACCCGTTGCGTATTTGAGCTGCGAAAGTCTCGGCGTATTAGTTTGCGGATTCGCTTTGAAGGAAGCTTGACATCCGCAGACGTAACGTCTCTTGTGTGCTCTGCGTTTTCTCACAAGTCTAGCGTCTCATCCGAGAGTTTGGCTTTCCTGCTCGCATCGAAAGCCTATATTCAGAGAGCCTCTAACCAACCTGTGATCATTTCCGGTTTTAAATCTGTTGATCACGGAGACGTCCCTAAATATATGATTTCGGTCCGTCATAATAAAGCCAATCTCGTTCCTTGTCATAGCATCGGGGCTCTGCCAAGTCTACTTCCTATGGGGCTCATTTCTTATATAAGAGTTAAGGAAGAAGAGGCCCTCTTCCTCGAGGAAGTTTATCAACATTTCCCAGACTCGATTTGACGCCATTTCGTACTCCCACTTTGGCATTAAAGTCCCCCATAACTACATTAAAATGGGCATTACTGGTGTTATTTATATTATTTTTGTTACAGGTATATTTGTATCACTTTGAGGCTGTACCTCCTAGTGAGTTTAAGTATGAGATACCTACCCGACACACTAGAGATTTCGACGATGCTGCCTACAAGGAACTTATTCATGATGAATCTCACGCCACCTTCCCCGAAGTAGAATCGGCTACCCGATGACAGAGTTATGGTGTCTTCACCATGATAGAATTACCGGGAACTATGGGCCAAATTCTGCTGTTGTCGTCCATAGAAGGTAAACGCTCGTAATTGCCACGCCCAACAGGCGGAATGGCAATCTCAGGTCTGGTTTCGGATCGGGGCCCCTGCTTCCTGCCGCCGATCCGATTGATGGTATCGCCATCACTCGGTGCGACTGCTGACCGGTGTTCCCGTATATTTCACTGTCACTATGAAACAGATCTGACACCAAACAATCAGCTCGCTGAAGCCTCTTAGATGTCAAAAGACACACTAGTCTTTACTTTTACGTCACCCTGGGCTTGGATTGTGGGTGAGGCTATTCTTAGGCCCCCACACATTTTATATATTATACATTTATATTATTATTTATAATAAAAGGTGTTTTACCCCTGAATTTGATAATTAATATTTAATTTGATTTTTAAGTTGAACAGTAGTACTAGATATTACAATTGAATATTGATTCTCTTCATGCCCTTAACAGAAACTACATGGATTTTGTTACATATTGTACAAAAAAAAAAAAACTATCCTTCGGACGTAGTTGAGTAAAATCGAGATCAACTACCATACAGTTTAAAACTTATTTCATTCAAGTTTGTTGGTTTGTAGGGAATAATCTTGTGAAATACTGATACGATAATTATGATTCTTTTACTAAGATTAAAATTATATTATTCAATAGTGACTTTCGTTATGTCTTTACGTTATCTACGTGTACGTAACGTATCTGACCATACTGCTAATGTTATAAATCTACTAGCAAACTGCCCGGGCATCGCATTATTTATTAAATTATGAAACATCTAAAGCATTCGTTAAATTTGTTAATGCAAGGCATGGTGTAGAAAACGTGACGAATTTGCGTCCTGATCAGTTTTTGGGAACAACGGTATAGATGGTCGAATAAAGGGACAGTTCCAGTCTAAACGGGGCATATGGTCTCCTTACTTATTTATTTTACAATCTGTTCCAAAGGAACTATTAACTTTGGTTAACTAACTATAAACATTGAAGTAGATACGGGTCGCCTAGCACTTTGTAACGTGCGGTAGGTAAGGGAATACTAGGGCTTAAAAAAAGATAGGCAAACAAAATTTATTACATGATATTCTATCATCTTTGAGAAAATAGAACGCCAAATTTGAATTTATTCGAACTGACCGAATTAGTGTAAGGGGACCTAGAACTTTCTCTGCCGTAAATTTTCTCAACAATGGAAAGAAACGAAATTCGTGCTGTGATAAAGTTTAAAAGGGAAAACAGCAACCTAGATTAAAGTCAAGCTAGACAGTGTTTAGGTAATACTGCTCCTGCATTGAGCACAATTCACACCTGGGTAACTGATTATAAACGTGGGAGACAAAGCTGCGAAGACGCCAACAGGTCTGGCCGTTCAAATAAATCCCGAAACCGGACATGATCAAAAAGATTAAAAAAATCGTTTTGAATGATCGGCGCTTAAAGTTGCGGCAGACAGCAGAGATGGTAAGCATTTCCTATGAACGCGTTTTTAACATTTTACACCAACATTTTCAGGATAAATACATTGTTAGATAAGCAATGCGTTACTCGAGCGTACGTCCCCTATCTGTGCACAGTACATAAAACTTAATTAATCCTTATCAATTGTTTTATTGACGGTAATTATGCTCCATTGCCTTTTTAAGGAATTTATTTAAGTACCGGTTATATACAATCCAGTCAGAATATGCACATTGGATAATCTGGGTGAGCGTGGAGGATTCCAATGTTCTACTTTCTCGGTTCAGGTCATTAGAGCATGTCAGAGTAACAAGGTTCGTGAGGACTTACCGACTAGTCGGTGTAATGTCTACTTGCTATAATATAGACAGGAGATCCTACCCTCGAACTGTGCACAAGGACCGCGCAGCGCCATGATGCGTGGCATTGGGGTGTGCAAACATCGCTTTTCAGTGTCAGAAAACTAAAACTAAGTGAACGGAGGGGGTTATTTGTACCCCTTTAAAAGAAGTGGATATCTAAGTGCAGGGAACATCGAGCGCGGGTACCTCGCCCCACTACAGTGTCTCGACATTGGTGAGGTTATTTTGTGGCGCGGGACCCCTCTGCGGAGGTAGCATGGTATCGACTAGCGCCGAGATACCCTGTTGTTTAACATATCTCTGGCATGTGAACATGATGGCACTTGCAATGGTTTCAGTGCCTCAAGCTCAGTACCTCACCTGGTGACAGTGACAGTTAATGAATTGATTACATATGAAAAAGTAATTATTAAAAAAAATATTTTAACTAAATTATACACAAAAACCTTCCTTGGGGATCCCTCTATCAACGGTTGAAATCCGCATCAAAATCGGTTCAGGCAATTTTGACAAAATCGATCACATACTGACATATAGCTTTTAGGTAGTTTGTTATATAATATGTATATAATATAGATTGTAGAAAAGTTTTCTGAGTTAGGTTAAATAGAGCGTGTGTGTTTAGGACGTGGCTACAGTCTAGGATCTAGTTGAATTTAAGAATTGATTCAAATGAATATTAAAATTAATATTAATAAATTGTGTTATGTATAATAAAATAAATGTAAAAAGTAAATGAAATAAAATTAAATATTTATAGGTAGCATAGGCATACTAAAAAAAGAAGATTAACAAAATATAAATTTAGAATAACTGTGAATGTACCTACCAATTTAATGTTTGCATGCTGTAATTGGCAGAATATGTTGGTGACTAACCTACTACTAATCCATCTACTTATGTACCCACATTCAAGCAAATAAAACATTTTCTTTCTTTCTTTTCGTCATAATTTTAGGTATGTAATATGAATGCAGATGAAAGAAAAAATTGACAACTTCTATGAAAAATATCAGTGTTCATCACATTTTATTGTTCTAGAGCAAACTTTTAGCATTATTGAGATTACAAATAAAGCCAGAATATATAGTCATCGTAATTGATGTAATTGAATTGTTAACCCAAAATAATAAGGAAAAATATTTATATTTATAAGTAGGTACCGATTTAGATATTGTAATCATAGATAATTATTTTATTATATAATACAGCAGTGATAATTGTTTTGTTACATGCGGTGTAGCAGAATTGGGCCGCCATGACCAAGGATGTACCTTTCGCACACATGACACCAATGTAAAGTGACAGTTATGCTGTTGCATTTTGTGCGACGCAAGTATGTATAATCTAGTCCTACTAATATTATAAATTCGTTAGTTAATTTTTATAATTTTTTTCCATGTTATGTAAAGTGAACCGATTTTAATGAGTTTTGGCACAATTATATATTATTTACATATTACAATCTGGAATAACATGAAAATACTTTTGATTTTGAAAACAAAAAGAATGGTTCTTAGGGAATAGATTATACTACGAGAAATCCATAGGGTGCTTTTAGTATACACCTAAATAAATTAAAGGCAAGTTATAACACCATCGTCCCTTCCAATTCTACTTTTAAATGGCCATCTCTATACAATAAAATAACAGTGTGTAATTTAAGAAAAGGTAGAATATAACATTCATATATAGCAGGTTCTTGATGGACAATCCTCATCAGCATTTAGGTACCACATGCACTTTAATGTTGAGCAAATTTTATATCAAGTAAGCAATTTGGTTGTTGCGTCCATATATTTCAAACCATTCGAGTGTATTGTACTATGCTCCGACTTAGAGCAAAATGTGCAAATTCAAAACAAAAAACTTATATAATAAATGGTACCAATTCGGTATTCAGAACAGGGGATGCAGAGAAAAAAAAATTGAAGTGCTTTTTGACAACCGCAACATCGTCACAAGCAACATAATGTTTGTAATCATTCAAATGATTACAAACATTTGCTATTAATTGATCATGGGTTCACTGTGTAAAAATGTAAAGCTAGAATTCAAAATAATACTTGCCAGTTGGTACTGTACTATTTTGAATCCTATATCATAGTATACATAAGCTTTTTCAATGCTACTGATAAAATTAAAAAAAAAAATTGTCAGTGCAGTTCTATCTGATGATAGGTATCCTTCCTAAAGATACATCTAATTTTATAAATCCTTTATTATAGATAGTATTATATATAATATGAGTCTCTTCATTAACACTTATTTCTTTTAAGTACAAGTAACATGTTTTGATTAAACACAATCATGGGACGGTTACTTAGCAAAACCTTAACTGTATTTATGTTTCACCTAAAAAAATGTTTTAACTTCATAATGGATGCGCATGATTTAACCAATGAAAATTAAATAATTGCAACCGTTGACCAGGTTAGGAGACGAACTCCATACAGTAGCTGGACTGGGATGGATGCTAGTAGCAGGAGATCTGTTGTCTTGGTGTTCTTTGAAAGAGGCCTATGTGCAGCAGTGGACCGGTAAGGGCTGATTATGATGATGATGAAGCTTAACAACTTGTCTGACCTTTTTACCAATTAAAAAGAACTATCCTTATTAGTAATTTTATTTTACTTGTTTATTTTAGAAGTAGCAAATTTTTGTTAAAAAATATAAAATATAAAGTTCAAACTTAACTATGACTTACCTGAAAGTATAATTACTGGTTTGAACCGCAGAAAGTCTGTTATGAGGAATACCAAAACAAGGAGTGATGTATATGAATAAATTCCAACAGGATAAATTTCACGGTCCAATTGTGTTGAAGTCACATTGTGCCATCCTAGGAAGAATTCACTCACGAAAGGCTCTGATGGCCGAATCTCCCGGAGTGTCCCGAAGAAGCACAGCAAAAGAGTTATTTTCAACCACTCTTGCATTTCGAAGACGATTTTATTGCGAGTCAATTTACGTAACAGAAACGCGGCATGCGTCTTCAGGTGCACATGCACAAATGTTTATATCTTTTAGTATATGTCTGCGAAATCTGTCCCCTTTATGTACCTGTATGTGCTGTACGCAAATATTAGCTTTGTTTACATCGCTGATCGATTCATCATTCAGGAGTGAAAATCTTACGTAATTTTCATTCATTTTAATCAAGCTCAATTACTATTTCTAATGGTGTAAGTTCTTATAAATTGCTACTATATAATAAATAAGTCGACGTCCAGGAGTTTTGGGGATTCGTTATCATGACATATTTCATACATGATTTGTAAGCACTACCTATTTTGTAGTTATAAGTATCATTTAAAGAAAATAGTTTAAACTTCAGCTCGTATAAAAGGGCCTCGACCTTTAAAATTCTATATTGAAAAGTGAAACATGAAAGAGACATCACATCAACACTGTCTACTTACAAGTGACAAGTTGGATTGTTTGTTGTGGTTATAAGATTCGTCCTTACGGACAGGCTTAGATCGAATGACCATGCCGCCTCGTCCTTAGTAGTTTATTTTTCGTTGTTGCTTTACAAAGTATTCGTCTTTAGTTCGCCATATTTTTTTCGTGACCAAGCTGGAATATTGTGAGAGATTGTTGACCAAAAATCATAAAAAGCCTATGCTTTTTATGATTATTGGTTTTTTTGATTAGTGAAGGGATGCCAGGCTAAAGCACGTCGGTCTGAGTCTAAAAAGAAAGCAATTGTGGCTTACTATCCGTCTCTCCTGTTTAATTAATTCCTCTCCGCGATATATGCATGCAAGATCATAGAGAGAAGCTAGCAATATATTTCTTATGTACTTTCTCTATTAATTAACATTGATATGTTCTATGGATTATACATGCTCTATGGATTTATGACTTGCTCAGTTCGTTAGATTTAGCCACAGAGATAATATAGATAGAAAAGGGAAGCAATCATAAAACCGGGCCATCTGAGTTAGAAGAGACAGCAAATGTACCACACTATGTAGCTTTTTCATTTATTTATTCAATGCTCATACGAGATTAGATATAGTAATGAGTTATAATTCTCCTTCTCTATTAACCAATGCGGACACTCACAGTCCCTTCTCTACCTATATTATCTCTATGACAAGATGTTTTTTTGCCGTCCACTAGACTATTTCATGCTTGAATATTGAGTATTGTCTGTGTTTTAACTCATATGCGTGTGTGTGTGTGTGTGTGTGTGTGTGTGTGTGAGAGAGAGAGAGAGAGAGAGAGAGGGAGGGAGGGAGAGGGATAGATCGCAAAAAATTCATTTAAAGTGCGTTGAGAAATATATTAAGTTCAAAAATGGGGACTGAATCTGTCCTGGCCCCCGAATTAATATATATGATATAAATAGTTCATAACACTAAAAATAAAAGGAGCAAAACAATAACCACAACATAATTAGAATATAAAATTAGAATAATTCTTCAACCTTAGAACTGTTACAAACAAAGTTAAAAATAATACCATGTGTCGCATTTAGTCGTTGAATTTAATGTAGATATTAATTTATTTAATATGGACTTTTTTTATACTACATCTACGAGACAGTGACAAATGACAGTTTGACACATGTAGAATGACAGTTTCTCATTTGATTTTGACATATACCTTAACTGATACGTTATCAGCTGGACATTGAAAAGTCCAAATAAATACAGGATCAATCCGCAGACTGTAACTGAATGATTTGAAAATTTCCTTCATATAATGCTGCAGTGTACTCAATGTGCTAAAAAGTTTAAATACGAGAGTGAAAAGAAACGGCACGAACAAAGCCATTTCCCCCAATTTGAATGTCAAGAATGTTCAAAGAAGTTTAGTTTTTTGTAAGTTAGACAACAAACAAATACAATTTTAGCATTCTTTTGAAATTTCTTTGTTAAATTTTATAAATTTCTCGTAGATCCGCGTTGAGGAGACACCAGAAACAACATGAAAGAGTTGGAACTGTTCCATGTAACGAATGTGGACGTAGTTTCAGAGACAACAGTCTTCTCTTGCGTCATATTAAATATGCACATAAAGGTAAATCATAAATTTATATGACATTGTTATAAAAGGTTTTAATGATAGAGTGCCATTGATTTATAATGGTGACATGGCCAGTGTTATTATATAAACTATATTACTATCATCATCATCATCATTATCAGTCGGTAGTCGTAAAAAGACTTGCTTGTTTGTCTCCCCCCCCCTCTTCTATAAAAAAAAATGAAGGAAAGATACTTAGGGAACATTAATGCATAAGGAATGTTATATTTTTCTTAAAAAATACAGAAAAGGAAGATTGTAATAGCATCTCCTTATAATTATGTGCTACTGACCAGTCTGATATATTACAGCATAATAATAATATATTTTAACATGATGTTACAGTACAAAATCAGAGCTTTTAACGTAATAGGTGTACAAAATTATATATCTGTTACAGGAACCCACATATGTACAAAGTGCAATTCCAAATTCCCAAGTGAATTAGCACTCTCTTCACATGTCAAAACACATAAGCCAAAGTCGGAACGGAGATTTCACTGCAGTTATGAGGGATGTGATAAATCATTCAACTTCATCCATCACATGAAACATCACAAGCTGACACACACAGACACAAAACAATATCACTGTAGTGTCTGTGGGAAAGGTATTGTAACATTATTTACTACAGCGTAGCTTGTAAAATAATTTTAAAAAATTGTAAAATAATGACAGGTCCTGTGACTCATAATAGGAGTTTCTTTGGACACTTAATTGCCTAGTCATGCCATAAGTATTGTAACAAAGAAAAAATATATTTTTTTAAATTGTAAATAATATTTATTACTTTTACAGTTTAGTTTAATACGAAAATATACAACAATTAAAAATATGAAAAGCTTATTCAAAGTGGTCTCCATTGGCAGCAATACCACCCTTTAAATGTTGATGCCGGTTATCAATAGAAGCACACATTCTTTCCATGGGGAAATTCTTCACTGCCAATTGTCACTGCTGGTCATCCCCACAGAAACTGTGGGGGGTTACGGGCATCGAGGCGGACCTCATAACCCGGGTTGGATCGCAAGGGGACAACTATCCCCTCGGTAACGGGGCCGCAATAATTGCGGGTTGAATTGAATTGTTGAGTAGATGAGCATGCGGTCCATTGTCTGCCCTGTTAAACATAGCACTCGACAATCGAACCACAAACTCATGCAGCGACTCTATCCGCAAGTCACGCGCGATCACGTCATTGCGGACGTAGCGACCGGCACCCGTGATGACCCGTAGGGATATATTTTGCTGGGCTTGCAGGCGTTTCCGCTGGGCCTGGGAGGTTAGCTCGTACTATGCGGGGGCGGCGTAAGTGAGGCGTGACCGGATATATGTCTTGTAAATCCCCAGCTGTAGGAAGCCCGGACGCCAGTACCGGCCACAGCAAAGCGCGGGGTGTTCTCGCTTGGTTGACCGCTCGGTCCACCTGCGAGCCCATCCGCAGCGCGCGGTCGATACTGCATCCGAGATACACGACTGGGGATTCCCAAGACACATCCTGGCCTGTAAACTTTAACCGCCCCGGCATGGAGCGCCTCTTGCTGACATATAGCGCCGTCGTCTTATCCACGTTGACGGACATGCGCCACCTGTCGAGTCACTCCGGCAACCGGTCCAGCATGCGCTGCATGCGCCCAGTTGCGAGCTCCGGCTTTCGGGACGAGGTTACGTATGCGCTGTCGTCGGCGAACAGCGCGAGCATGACATCCGCCTCACCCTCTCCCGAAGGATCGTTGAGTGTGGGGATGTTGTTGGTGTAGGCCGCGTACAGGCAAAGGGATAGGCAACTGCCCTGTGACACTCCGGCACGTATGGCCTTCACCGAGGAGTGCCTCCGCTCCACCGCTACCTGGAAGGTCCTACCTTCCAAGAATGACGCCACTAGTCTCACAAACGCCAGCGTCCACCAACTTGTACAAGAGTCCCGGGTGCCACACCCTGTCGAAGGCCTTCTCCATATCGAGAAAGACTGCGACAGAGTGTCTCCCCTTGTTCATCTCTACATACAAGTTGTGGATCACCCGCGTCAGTTGCAACGTGGTCGAGTGGCCGCTCCGGAAGCCGAACTGTTCGTCCCTTATGGGAATGTACAGCTTCAGCCTCCGAAGCAGAAGCCTTTCGAACAACTTGGCGATGTGGGACAACAGCGTTATCGGCCGGTAGCTTCCAGGCAGGCTTCGGGGCTTGCCCGACTTCGGCAGAACGATGACCCTCCCCTCTTTCCAGGACTCCGGAAAGTGGGCCGTCCGGAGAATGCCATTTGCGATCTGAGTGAAACACACGGCTGCTCGCCTAGGCATCATCACCAGCGTTGTGGGGGGGGGGGGGGGTGTCATCGGGGCCTGGAGCTTTGCGCCTCGAGAGGCGAAGTGCGATTTTCCGCAGCTCAGAAGGGGAAATGAAATCGTTCCCGGCGAGTGGCGGA
This sequence comes from Eumaeus atala, assembly GCA_017140195.1. Lineage (NCBI taxonomy): Eukaryota > Metazoa > Arthropoda > Insecta > Lepidoptera > Lycaenidae > Eumaeus > Eumaeus atala. The sequence continues at coordinate 424,717 of JAFELO010000315.1, forward strand.
GTCGGGCTCTGGAGGTGCTCTCGAATGCGGCATTCCACCTGCTCGTGATGCTCTGCGAACGACAGAGCCGCTGGGTGTGGTGAAAACTGCGTGTATAGATGTGATGCGAGCACCTCGGCGCGAGCCTGCGCTCCGTAGGGTTTCGCGCCTGTAGTGTCTAGAAGTGGAGTGATGGTGGTCTTTGGCCTCGTGAGACGTCTGTTTAAGGCGTGCAGGCTAGTGTCGTTTTCGCTGGCACGGAAGACTGTGCTCTCCCAGCCTGCTCCACGACACTCCCTCACCTTCGCAGTCAGTTCCTCGGCCAGCTTGTTGAGTTGTGCCTTGATCCTCGGACAGCGGGTACGGGCCCAGAGTTTCCTCATCTGGCGTTTCCTCTGCAGGTAGGCTCGGGGGGAGCTCACCTCGCCGGCGCGCTGTCCCCGGTACAAGGGTGGTCGCCGCCGACCGCGCCTCCCTGATTTTTTCCGTGAAGAGTTGAGCAAATCACACACCGCCTTCACCTCGTCCGGAGTACACAGTTGCCCGGCGAAGTTGTGAAGTCGACTAGGCTATCCTGATAGACGGCCCAGTCGATTCTCTCTCTGGTCTGCACTCCTTCCCTAAGGATTGCTCCGGAATCAAGTGTGACGAGGATGGGTAGGTGTTGAGTGTCGAGGTCGTACAGGACCTCGATGTTGACCGTGGCCTTGAAGTTCTGGTGTAGGGCGATGTCCAGAACGTCCGGGGTGCGCAGGGGATCCGTAGGCACGCGTGTAGGACACGGTGGTCTTTGCACCGTGTAGCCGCGCTCTTCCGAATCCTCCTGCAGCCTGAAGCCAGCGTTGTTCGTGACGGCCGATCCCCAAGCTGGATGCTTGGCGTTCAGGTCGCCGACCAACAACACCTGGCCGCCGTTCCCTAACACGTTGTGGATATCACCTAGGTCAAAGCTGTTCCCGGGATGTCTGTACGCCGCGTAGATCCTGAGCTCCTCCCCCGCCATGTGAACGACTATACCAGTCGAGCCCATGTCGGTGAAGGGGCCCTGTCTCAATTTGTCGTGGACGACGTCCCGCCGAACGAGCACAGCCGTACCTCTGTACGTCCGCTCGGCGACACCTCATCCCTCCGATACGCGACGTAATTCGGTAGCCGGGGGCTCTGACGGCCTCAGCCAAGTCTCACCCAGCAGGATCACATGTGCGTCATACTGCTGAGCGAGCAGCCGAAGACTGTCGCTCTTGCCCCCTATACCTCCGGGGTTCCAGTAAGCGACCCTGAGTTCGTCACGATCCATCACTGGCTCTCCGTTGGTTAGCTCCGTGCGTGTGTGATTTGCTCCCAGATGCGCGGGTCCCTGAGCACCCTGGACAGCTCGTCTTTCACGACCCCCCTGAGCACCTACCTGACGATCTCTCGGATTAGCTCTCTGAGATCGTCAACATGGACCCTGGGCTAGTCGCGTCGACGCTGCACCCCTTCCGAGCGCCTCGGTTCCCGCGCAGGTGTCTGCAGTGTGGGGTGAGTCGGTGCACTTGATGGTGAGCGTGCGTGTTCCGGGTCCCTACCCTGTGAGGGTACTCGGCGCACTGCAGTCGCGGTGGTCTCCTGTTGCGGAGGGTGGCAGCTTTGGACGGCCACAGCTTGGGGCTTCCTCTTACAAGTGCGCCTCCTCTTGGGCGTGGTCGTCTTCACCTGCCTGGGTTTGGGGTCGTTGGCCGGGGCGGCAAGGGATGAGCCTGGGCCGTACTCGACCCGTCCCTCCCTCCGCAAGGAAGCTGCGGGCGCAGGAGCGACGCGGTGTCGGCTGTGAGGGACCAGTTTATACTGGTCTCCATGCACGGGCTTGGGTGGAAAGGCCTAAGGAAGGCCTTACACCTCCGGTCATTGGCCGTGTGAGGGCCCTTGCAGTTGGCGCAGGTCGGGGTGGCTCCTTTCGGCAGCGGGCAGTCCCCGACTGCAT